>CM061748.1:76569289-76734090 GCA_030979885.1 Lolium multiflorum | reverse complement strand
GAGCTGGTTGTAAGGGCAAAGGAGGGAGTATTCCAATTAGATATGAGCAACTGGCAGTGGAGAAAGTACAATTCTGCTAGACGTTGGTGCACTTTACATCCCTACTCAGTTAGACCGGGTTAGTCATTCATATGTAACCTTTGCATTCATTTACATATGACTTTTGCTGATCAATTTGTTCATTTCCTGACAGTAACCGACCTGATCCAGAGTGCAACATCAAGGACACGAAAAAGAACGCGCTGTCAGGAACCCATCTAATTCAAAGTTCAACATCCATAAGAGAAAAGGAAGTCGCATATGAAGGAGCAAGGCTTGTTTGGGCAAGAAGTGATAGCCCAGCTTTTGTTTGGTCTGATGTCTTTTAGTTTTCGTTCTGGTGGAAATGTCGCTGCACCATTTGTTTGTACTGCAGCTCCATAGTGCTAGCTGCTAGTACGTTGGCGCTGTCCTACGTCTGCTTGTTTTGGGGGCATAAATATGCCACGAAACCTTTGTTTTATGTGATCAAACGGTCATTTCTGCATGTATATGTTCGGGTTCTGATGAAACCTTTTTTGTGATCTGTACATATATTTGAGTCAGTCTGTGTTTTGTTTTATGATGGGCAGGAGTATTTGTTTTACTACACCATTGTTTATCCGAATTGTATTACTCACTCTATTCAAAAAGTTAGCGGCTCACCTTTTTCCTTCAAGATACGGATGTATCTACACACTAAAAACATATATAGATGAAACATCTTCAGACAAAGTTTAGTCACTTATGTATGGACGGGGGTAGTATTATTTATGTTGTGCTCCCAAACAAGCAGACATCGGACAGCGCCTGTTTAAAGTTCATATGTGTAATCTTATTCCCTTTGGAAGTTAAGCATTAAACTCTACTAGTACAACCGTGGTGGTCTTGTGATGTAGTACTCTTTTGATGCATTTGTGATGTAGTAGTACAATACTTTTTTTTGAACTGGTATAGTACTATCTAAGAAGAGTACTCCCTCCGATTCACATTCATTTTACACCAATAAATATGGATCGGAGCGAGGGAGTAAATTAAACATGGCATCTCGTGCATGAAGCTTGACAGATCGATCAGGTTGGCTAGAATGGCAATACAATGCTCCTCATTAGGCAAATGCATGCCATGTACGATAGTATACATCCAGTAAAGAAGTCTATACTGACATAAAAAGACTACATTGGGGATGAGAGTCAATTGGGGAATCTACAATACATAAAATCTTGCTCGTAGCTGATTTTGGCTAAGAGGGTTTTACTCACATTACACGTGCCACTTTCCTTGTCTGCAAAACAAGTTCCAATAAAGGAAGAGGAAAGAAGAGGACATTGTGGGCGAGATTGAACACCTTTTTATGTGTTAAGCTGAGGCCTTGTTTAGCTGAGGATTTCGACTTAGGCCTAACAGCTCAGCACACCCAGAAATAAATTTCCTTGCGCGCACCACTGTCAGCAAAAATAACAAAATTGGCACGCAAGATTAAGAACGAAGTGAATTTAAGTAACTTGGTTAGCTTTTCAAGCAATATATTCAGAGAAAGAGCACACATGTCCGGCAAATAATCGTAAGAGAAGAACAATAAATCTAAGGCATTCCACTTCATATGCAGAAGGGACGCGACAGCGCATGGATTCATACCTTGAGTCGACTCTGGCTCGTAGAAGGGCGGTCGCGCCTCGAGGATGCCGGCGACGTCTCCACCTCGATCTCACATATGACTGCTTCTCGGTGGGCGGTGCGCCACGCCATGTAGAAGATCTATCAAAAGAGGAGAGCCCGATGACGCTACCGACGCCTCAACCTTGATAGCACCGGCCTGTTGCTCCGCACCACGTGCAAGATTTAGCGGATGCGCCAATTTTAGAGATATGTCATGATCGTTGTAACAAATTTCAACATGATGATGATTTGATCCTGCACTCGGCCTTGAACATAAGTACTAGTACAGTCTCACAATTTTTATCATTATACTTTGCGAGATTTAGCGGATGCACCAAATTCAGAGATAGATCATGATCATGGTAACACAATTTTCAATGTAATGATGATTTGATGTTGCACTAGACCTTGAACATAAGTACTAGTACGGTCTCACAATTTTGTATCATTATACTTTGCAAGTTTTAGCGGATGCGCCTATTTTCAGAGGATCATGGTAACAAATTTTCAACGTGATGATGATTTGATGTTGCACTCGACCTTGAACAGAAGTACTACTACTGCCTTACAATTTCTTTATCATTATACTTTGCAAGATTTAGCAGATGCGCCAAATTCAGAGACAGATCATGATCATGGTAACAAATTTTCAACGTGATGATGATTTGATGTTGCACTCGAACTTGAATAGAAGTACTAGTACAATCTCACAATTTTTTTATCATTATACTTTGCGAGATTTAGCGGATGCACCAAATTCAGAGATAGATCGTGATCATGGTAACACACTTTTCAATGTAATGATGATTTGATGTTGCACTCGACCTTGAACATAAGTACTAGTACGGTCTCACAATTTTGTATCATTATACTTTGCAAGTTTTAGCGGATGCGCCCATTTTCAGAGGTAGATCATGATCATGGTAACAAATTTTCAACGTGATGATGATTTAATGTTGCACTCGAACTTGAACAGAAGTACTAGTATGGTCTCACAATTTTTATTACTCGTATAATTATACTTTGAAAGATATAGCGGATGCGCCAATTTCAGAGATAGATCATGATCATGGTAACAAATTTTTAACGTGATGATGATTTGATGTTGCACTCGGCCTAGAATAGAAGTACTAGTACGGTCTCACAATTTTTTTTATCATTATACTTTGATATAGCGGATACGCTAATTTCAGAGATAGATCATGACCATGGTAGTGACCAATATTCAAGATGATGATGATTTGATTTTGCACTCGGCCTTGAACAGAGGTACTAGTACGGTCTCACAATTTTTATCATTATACTTGGACCTTAGCCAAATTCAAAATCTCATAGCGGCAAAACTTCCCGCCTACAAAATACAAAAATTTCGTACGCTTCCAAATTCCCATTCTACCCCTGTGGAGATGACAGCAAAGTCGGTTGGTGGGGGGTCTGCCCGTCATTTTTTGGATCACCACCTCCCTAGCCCTCAAAAACCTCCCAAAAAATTCATTTCCCTCAGACCACCCACCGGAACTTCCCAAGTCCCTCTCTCTCCCACCTCCACGACCACCGCACCGGAACATCCCCGCTGGACTTCCCTGGCCTACCCGAGCCCTCGCGATCCTCTCTGCCTGCCGGAGCCGCTTCATCGACGCCGTCATCAACCGGACCGGATCTCCCCGCCGAACCTCGAAACCATATGCTCATCCAGCAGCCTACCGCGCTTCAGCTGCGGTATCGTCCACCCCACCGGAGCCGCTTCGCCGGATCCGTCGTCCACCGCATCGGATCTAGCTCACCGACACCACTGTGCATTAACCGGATCTGCTTCACCGGCGCCGTGCACGATCTAAACTCTTCTACTGTCGCTTTTCTATTGCTTGCCTGCAAGTCTTGTTTAATCTTGGGGGAACCTGTTTGTGCTAACGATTGCAGATGAGATGAGTAACCATGAAGTGTAATGGCCGTCTCTCCAACCCCAAGTAGCACATGTAGCGTACTTCATCACCGGATCTATCAACCCCAGGAAGATCTGCTGTGATTCCCACAGAGTGCTTCTCCTAATGTAAGTCCCTTGTTTTAGCGCCATGTTCTGGGTTCAGATGCTTGTTTGTCGAAGCTCTTTTAGTTCATTCCTAGCTATGACCGTAACACGTTGCTATTTTCTACTTCATTGCTAACTTTAAGCGATTGAACATTTTGGTTTGCATTCCCTGCTCTGTAGATGTAGCCATCATAACTTCTATCTTGCTTAGTCGTTGTTACAAAAATTATACTGTAGGTATTATAGTAACATCCTGCTATTATTTAGTTCATGGCCAATTTTAAGTAATTGCACATGTTGGTTCGCATTCCCTCCTGCTCTATAGCTTTTGGCATCGTAACTTCTATATTTGGTTTACATTCTCTGCTCTGTAGATCTAGCCATCATAACTTTATCTTGCTCAGTCGCCGTTGTTACAAAAATTATGGCCTGCTACTATGTTGTTTGTGCCAATTTTTTACTCCATGAACATGTTGGCTTGCATTCCCCGTGTACAGGTGATGCCATTGTTTTGTATCTAGTTCATTGTAAGCTAACAAAGTAAGGACTTAGTTTGGCATGCTATCACTCTGCTATCTAGCCCGTAGTACAAATAAACTTGTCATACTACTAGATAATAATTTTGCGTGCCATCTTGTTCTTCAAAAGCTGCATTATTGACTTGTTTCTCTCTGACTTGGCATGACGCTCACATATGGAATGCTGAACATATTGGTTTGCATTCCCTCTTATACAAGTTCACATGTGATCCCACTATATTCTGTATTCTGGTCCATCCTAAGCTCCAACATTAACTATCCTCTATGTGTTGCTCATTACAAGTTTATATCCCTAAACATCTTGATTTGCATCCCCTTCACTATAAGTTCAGGAGTATTATTTAGTTCACGGCCAAAATGAAGTAATTGCACTTGGCACATGTTGGTTCACATTCCCTCCTCTTTAGCTTTTGCCATCGTAACTTCTATTTTTTGGTTTACATTCCCGCTCTGTAGATGTAGCCATCATAACTTCATCTTGCTCAGTCGTTGTTACAAAATTTATAGCTTGCTACTATGTTGTTCATGCCAATTTTGTACTCCCTGAACATGTTGGTTTGCATGGGACTCGACAGTAGTAAGTCTGTTGTTTCATTCTAACATGCTCTGTTATATTGGTTGTTGGTATGCGGCATGCACTCTTTGTTTGCTTATTGTGCGCATTACAATGATCTTGTTATAATGACGAAATGATGAGTTCCAAATTCTTTGCCAAACAATATTGTAGTGTCTTTGCCTTTCCATTGTTGTTGTCTTAACTTGTAATGTCTTTGTTTCAGATATAGGTGCTGCATGGACAACTTAAAAGATTGCTGGATCGCTTCATTGTATTGCTAGGTTTAATTACCATTCAATTTCTCTGGGTTCTGTAATATTTTTTTCAATGCCTTGCAGCTGATGTAATATTTAGTTAGTTTTTATAGTTCTTTCGCGCATTTTTTCTTTGGTGCTTGTGGTAAGTGAGGCTATCCGACAGAAATCAATGTTGCGTAAATATTCTCAGTATCTAAATCACGAATTCCCATCCCTTAAACGGCCCTATTAAGCGAAATCACATATGTGCCGGCCCGCAAAATCCTAAAGCGCATATTATGCCGGCATATAAACAACAACTAAACGGGCTGGCCCACTTACTGGGCCAGCCCCATTTGATTTACTGGTGACCCCACACTAATTACCGGCCCACTTGCTTTAAGGTGGACCCCACTCACTAACTGGGGCCCACTAATTTGTTGGGCCAGCCCATTTGCTTTTTGGTGGACCCCACAAAATAAATGGGCTTACGCTTTTGAAGAGGAAAGTGGACCCACTGTATGTTTTTGGCCCTACCACTATCTTGTCAGCTTCGCCCACTTGCTATGGGCGGACCCCACATACTAGTTGGGCCGGTAACAGGAAAGTGGGACCCACCTGTGTTTTCGGCCCGGCCCACTATCTTGTTGGGCCTGCCCACTTGCTATATGGTGGTCCCACATACTAAATGGCCGCTTCTTTAAGAGGAAAGGACCCACCTTTCATGGCCCTGCCCACTATCTTGTTGGGCCGGCCCACTCGCTATATGGTGGACCCCACATACCAAATGGCCCGGTAACAGGAAAGTGGGACCCACCCGTGTTTTTGGCCCGGCCCACTATCTTGCTGGGCGCCCCACTTGCTATATGGTGGACCCCACATACTAAATGGGCCTACTCTTTTACCGTGCAAGTGGGACCCACTGGTGTTTCTCGGTCCTACTAATTACTTGTTGGTCGCCACTCGTCGCATGGTGGACCCCACAAACGAAATGGGCCGACCCTTTACCTGGAAAGTGGGACCCACCGTGTTTTCGGGGCCCGCCCACTAGCTTGTTGGGCCGGCCCACTTGCTTTACGTGGTGGACCCCACATATTAAATGGGCCGGCCCTTTAACAGAAAAGTGGGACCCACCTGTTGTGTTTTTGGCCCGGTCCACTTGCTTCTTGGGCCGGCCCATGTAAGGTGGACCCCACATGTTAAATGGGCCGGCCCATTGGTTTTGACCGCCAATCCTGAGGTTAGGCCGGCCCACGTACCTAATAGACCAGCCCAGTTATATAGTTGACCGGTCAAACTATGTCATCTGGCCCGGCCCGCTTAAGACGTGGCAGGCCCCGTGTGGGCCTACCATCTACCACTGGGAGTCAGTTTTCGTTAACGCCGTTAATCGGGCAAGCACCCGCTGTCACACGTGTCGCTTTGCATGACGCTGCCAGCCAACGGTTCCCGAAAACACTTCCGCACCGGTCCGATTTTTCCGTGGTGGAAGGGCGCCCAAGCGCGACGGACCGAAAAATCGTCGTTGGACTTTGCTCCGACGCAGCTTTCCACAACAGTAATCCCATATCATTGGTTAGGCCCATAGGCTACTTAAAAATAATTCTTAGCGATTCCATTTTGAGACGTTGTCTATCGAACTTTTTCGTAGTGGATGCCGCGCTCATCTTTTAATATTTTTGTTGAATCCTTGTGATGCAAGTATAAGGATATAGATGGGGATATTATAAAACTGAAATTGTTTCCTTTCTCCTTGAGAGGAAGAGCTAAAGATTGGTTGCTATCTTTGCCTAAAAATAGTATTAGTTCATGGACTAAATGTAAAGATGCTTTCATTGGAAAATATTATCCTCCGCTAAAATTATATCTTTGAGAAGTAGCATTATGAATTTTAAGCAATTGGATAATGAACATGTTGCCCAAGCATGGGAGAGAATGAAATTTTTGGTAAAGAATTGCCCTACCCATGGACTAACTACTTGGATGATCATCCAAACCTTTTATGCAGATTAAATTTTTCTTCATGAACCTATTGGATTCAGCTGCTGGAGGTACTTTTATGTCCATCACTTTGGGTGCTGCAACAAAGCTTCTTGATGATATGATGATCAACTACTCTGAATGGCATACTGAAAGAACTCCTCAAGGTAAGAAGGTAAATTATGTTGAAGAAACCTCTTCCTTGAGTGATAAGATTGATGTTATTATGTCTATGCTTGTTAATGGTAGATCTCATGTTGATCCTAATAATGTTCCTTTAGCTTCATTGGTTGCTCAAGAAGAGCATGTTGATGTGAACTTCATTAAAAATAATAATTTCAACAACAATGCTTATAGGAATAATTTTGGTAACAACAACTATAGGCCATATCCTTCTAATAGTGGTAATGGTTATGGTAATTCTTATGGTAATTCTTACAACAATAGTAGGAGTGTACCCTCTGATCTTGAAGTCATGCTTAAAGAATTTATTAATACACAAACTGCTTTTAACAAATCTTGAGGAAAAGTTTGGTAAAATTGATGTTCTTGCTTCTAAGGTTGATAGTCTTGCTCTTGATGTTGATCTTTTGAAACTGAAAGTTATGCCTAATGAAGTTAAAGATACTAAGTCATTTGCTACAGCAAATGCTATCCAAGTTCGAATTAATGATAATATTAGAATGATGGCTGAATTGCATGCTAGGTGGGAAAGAGAAGAAAAACTTGCTAAAGAGAATAATATAGCTAGAGTTTGGACTATTACCACCACTAGTAATGTTGATGCTTCACATGTTGCTAAACCTCCTATCAATGGTAAAATAATTGGTGTTGGCAATGTTTCTACTTCTACTACAAAGCGTGCAAAATTGCCTGAAACTGCTGAAACTGTTTGTGATAAAAGTGCTGAAATTTTTTCAAAGTGTTGAGGACTTGATGCGCGTAATGTACACGTCCGTTGGGAACCCCAAGAGGAAGGTATGATGCGAACAGTGGCAAGTTTTCCCTCAGTATTTCCGAGGTTTAATCGGAACTGTGGAGGAGCCAAGAAGCACGTTGGAAGGTTGATGGTGGCGAAATGTGATGCGGCGTTAAACAATGTGGATTCCTACTACCAACGTGAATCTCGCACAACAAACCAGCACTTTGCCCCAACGAAACAGTGAGGTTGTCAATCTCACCGGCTTGCTGTAAAAAGGATTAAGCGTATCGAGTGGAAGATGTTTGCAAAGAAAATAGTAAAACACAATTGCAGTAGATTGTATGCTATGTAAAGAGTAGGACCGGGGTCCACAGTTCACTAGAGGTGTCTCTCCCATAAGATAAAAGCATGTTGGGTGAACAAATTACAGGGGCAATTGACAAATAGAGAAAGGCATAACAATGCATATACATGATATGATAAATATAGTGAGATTTAATTGGGCATTACGACAAAGTACATAGACCGCCATCCAACCGCATCTATGCCTAAAAAGTCCACCTTCAGGTTATCATCCGAACCCCATTCAGTATTAAGTTGCTAAGCAACAGACAATTGCATTAAGTATGGTGCGTAATGTAATCGACAACTACATCCTTAGACATAGAATCAATGTTTTATCCCTAGTGGCAACAGCACATCCACAACCTTAGAACTTTCTCTCACTGTCCCAGATTCAATGGAGGCATGAACCCACTATCGAGCATAAATACTCCCTCTTGGAGTTAAGAGTAAAAACTTGGCCAGAGCCTCTACTAATAACGGAGAGCATGCAAGATCATAAACAACACATAAACAATAGATTGATAATCACCATAGCATAGTATTCTCTATCCATCGGATCCCGACAAACACAACATATAGAATTACAAATAGATGATCTTGATCATGTTAGGCAGCTCACAAGATCCAACAATGAAGCACAACAAGGAGAAGACGACCATCTAGCTATTGCTATGGACCCATGGTCCAGGGGTGAACTACTCACTCATCACTCCGGTGAGGCATCATGGCATGAAGAGTCCTCCGGAGAATCCCCTCCCGGCAGGGGCCGGAGGGCGATCTCC
This sequence comes from Lolium multiflorum, assembly GCA_030979885.1. Classification (NCBI taxonomy): domain Eukaryota; kingdom Viridiplantae; phylum Streptophyta; class Magnoliopsida; order Poales; family Poaceae; genus Lolium; species Lolium multiflorum. Next base: position 76,725,024 of record CM061748.1, on the reverse strand, counting down.
CGAATCCCCCGATGGGATTCCGGCGCGGCGGCGTCTCCGGGAAGGTTTTCCGTATCGTGGCCTCAGTAGGGGGTTTCGCGATGGAGACTTTAAGTAGGCGGAAGGGCAACGCGGGGGCCACACGAGCCCAGGGGGTAGGGCCGCAGCCAGGGCTTGGGCCGCGCCGCCCCAGCCCCCGGCTGCCCGTGCCCCACCGCTATCTCTTCGGCTCGGAAGCTGCAAAAATAGGACCCCCACGCAAAGTTTCGTCCAATTAGAATATTTCCTTACTAGGATTTCTAAAACCAAAAACAGCAGAAAAAGAATCTGCCTTCGGCATCTTGTTAATAGGTTAGTTCCAAAATGCATAAATATGACATATAATGTGCATAAAACATGTAGGTATCATCAATAAAGTAGCATGGAACATAAGAAATTAATGAATGCTGGAGACGTATCAAGATCAGTTAGTTCTGCTCGTCCTGAAATGTAAAACGATAACAAAGATAATTCTGAAGTGACATGCCATCATAATCTTGATCATACTATTTGTAATCATATGTAATGAATGCAGCGATCAAAACAAAGGTAATGACATGAGTAAACAAGTGAATCATATAGCAAAGACTTTTCATGAATAGTACTTCAAGACAAGCATCAATAAGTCTTGCATAAGAGTTAACTCATAAAGCAATAAATCAAAGTAAAGGTGTTGAAGCAACACATAGAAGATTAAGTTTACAGCGGTTGCTTTCAACTTATAACATGTATATCTCATGGATATTGTCAACATAAAGTAATATAACAAGTGCAATATGCAAGTATGTAGGAATCAATGCACAGCTCACACAAGTGTTTGCTTCTTAAGGTGGAAGGAGATAGGTAAACTGACTCAACAATAAAAGTAAAAGAAAGGTCCTTCAAAGAGGAAAGCATCGATTGCTGTATTTGTGCTAGAGCTTTTATTTTGAAAACATGAAACAATTTTGTCAACGGTAGTAATAAAGCATATGAGTTATGTAAATTATATCTTACAAGTTGCAAGCCTCATGCATAGTATACTAATAGTGTCCGCACCTCGTCCTACTTAGCTTGGACTACCGGATCTTTGCATGCCATGTTTCAACCAAGTGTCACAAAGGGTACCTCCATGCCGCCTGTACAAAGGTCTAAGGAGAAAGCTCGCATTTTGGATTTCTCGCTTTTGATTATTCTCAACTTAGACATCCATACCGACAACATGGACAACAGATAATGGACTCTCTTAAATGCATAAGCATGTAGCAATGGTTATTATTCTCATATGAGATTGAGGATATATGTCCAAAACTGAAACTTCCACCATGATTCATGGCTTTAGTTAGCGGCCCAATGTTCTTCTAACAATTTTGCATGCTCCAACCACTAAAATGATAGATCCTTCAGACAAGACGGACATGCATAGCAACTCACATGATATTCAACAATAGTTGATGGCGTTCCCCAGCATGGTTATCGCACAACAAGCAACTTAATAAAATATAAAGTGCATAAGTACATATTCAATACTACGATAGTTTTAAGGCTATTTTGTCCCATGAGCTATATATTGCAAAGGTGAATGATGGAATTTTAAAGGTAGCACTCAAGCAATTTACTTTGAATGGCGGAGAAATACCATGTAGTAGGTAGGTATGGTGGACACAAATGGCATAGTAGTTGGCTCAAGGATTTTGGATGCATGAGAAGTATTCCCTCTCGATACAAGGTTTAGGCTAGCAAGGTTATTTGAAGCAAACTCAAGGATGAACAAGTGCAGCAAAACTCACATAAAAGACATATTGTAAACATTATAAGACTCTACACCGTCTTCCTTGTTGTTCAAAACTCAATACTAGATATTATCTAGACCTTAGAGAGACCAAATATGCAAATCAGATTTTAGCAAGCTCTATGTATTTCTTCATTAATGGGTGCAAAGCATATGATGCAAGAGCTTAAACATGAGCACAACAATTGCCAAGTATCACATTATCCAAGACATTTTAGAATTACTACATGTAGCATTTTCCAATTCCAACCATATAACAATTTAACGAAGAAGAAACTTCGCCATGAACATTATGAGTAAAGCCTAAGGACACATGTGTCCATATGCAACAGCGGAGCGTGTCTCTCTCCCACAAGGTGAATGCTAGGATCCATCTTATTCAAACAAAAACAAAAACAAAAACAAGCCGACGCTCCAAGTAAAGAACACAAGATGTGACTGAATAAAAATATAGTTTCAGGGGAGGAACCTGAGGATGTTGTCGATGAAGAAGGGGATGCCTTGGGCATCCCCAAGCTTAGACGCTTGAGTCTTCTTAAAATATGCAGGGGTGAACCACGGGGGCATCCCCAAGCTTAGAGCTTTCACCTCTTGATCATAGTATATCATTCTCCTCTCTTGACCCTTGAAAACTTCCTTCACACCAAACTTCAAGCAAACTCATTAGAGGGTTAGTGCACAATTAATAATTCACTCATTCAGAGGTGACACAATCATTATTTTCACTTCTGGACATTGCATAATGCTACTGGACATTAATGGATCAAAGAAATGAATCCAATATAGCAAAAGAGGCAATGCGAAATAAAAGGCAGAATCTGTCAAAAACAGAACAGTCCGTAAAGACGAATTTAAAGCTGGCACCAGACTTGCTCAAATTGAAAAACTCAAAACTAATGAAAGCTGCGTATATCTGAGGATCACGCTCGTAAATTGGCAGATTTTTGCGAATTTTCTACAGAGAACTGTGCCCAGATTCGTGACAGACAGCAATGCTGTTTCTGCGCAGCGATCCCAAATATAATATCAACTTTGACATAGAAACTTTACTTGGCACAAAAACATGATAAGGAGAGGTTGCTACAGTAGTAAACAACTTCCAAGACTCAACAAAAAAGTAGCAAAATAAACACATGGGTTATCTCCCAAGAAGTTCTTTCTTTATAGCCATTAAGATGGGCTCAGTAGTTTTAATGATACTCTCGCAATAAATAAGAGTTGAAGCAAAAGAGAGCATCAAGAAGCAAATTCAAAACACATTTAAACCTAACCCACTTCCTATGAAAAGGAATCTTGTACACAAATAAATTCATGAAGAACAAAGTGACAAGCATAGAAAAGCAACACAAGTGCAATTTCAAGATTCTCAACATAAAGAGTGGAAACTTAATATTATTAAGATGCATATAACCATGTTTCTCTCTCATAATAATTTTCAGTAGCATCATGAACAAACTCAACAATATAACTATCACATAAAACATTCTTGTCATGAGTCATGCATAAAATTATTACTCTCCACATAAGCATAATTAATTTTATTAGTTGTAGTGGGAGCAAATTCAAAAATAGCTATCACTATTATTCTCATCACCATAATCATCATATATAGGAGGCATATTGGAATCATAATTAATTTTCTCCTCAATAGTAGGTGGACTGAAAATATCATATTCATCATTCCCCAAGCTTAAATTCTTCCATAGCTTTAGCAATAATGGTGTTCAAAGAGTTCATGCTAATAACATTGCTACAACTATTTTGCAAACAAAGTTCCATGGGTTTTTTAATTTTCTCTTCAAACACATCATGTCCTAATTCAAGATAAAGTTCATAAAGATCTCTAATTTTTTTGTTGTTTTCCATTATGCCTAACTAGTGAAATAAAAACAAGTAAAAGACTAGACATGATAACAAAATAAATTAAATGCAAGTAACTAAATTTTTTGTGTTTTTGATATAGAGAGCAAGACAAGAATAAAGTAAAACTAGCAACTAATTTTTTTTGTATTTTGATTTAGTGCAGCAAAACAAAGTAGTAAATAAAATAAAGCAAGACAAAAACAAAGTAAAGAGATTGAGAAGGGGAGACTCCCCTTGCAGCGTGTCTTGATCTCCCCGGCAACTAAAACAAGCTTGATGCGCGAAATGTACACGTCCGTTGGGAACCCCAAGAGGAAGGTATGATGCGACAGTGGCAAGTTTTCCCTCAGAAAGAAACCAAGGTTTAATCGAACCAGGAGGAGCCAAGAAGCACGTTGAAGGTTGATGGTGGCGAAATGTGATGCGGCGCAACAACAAGGATTCCGGCGCCAACGTGGAATCTGCACAACAAACCAAAGTACTTTGCCCCAACGAAACAATGAGGTTGTCAATCTCACCGCTGTAACAAAGGATTAAACGATCGAGTGGAAGATGTTTGCAAAGAAAATAGTAAAACACAATTGCAGTAGATTGTATGCTATGTAAGAGTAGGACCGGGGTCTCACTAGAGGTGTCTCTCCCATAAGATAAAAGCATGTTGGGTGAACAAATTACAGTCGGGCAATTGACAAATAGAGAAAGGCATAACAATGCATATACATGATATGATAAATATAGTGAGATTTAATTGGCATTACGACAAAGTACATAGACCGCCATCCAACTGCATCTATGCCTAAAAAGTCCACCTTCAAGTTATCATCCGAACCCCATTCAGTATTAAGTTGCTAAGCAACAGACAATTGCATTAAGTATGGTGCGTAATGTAATCGACAACTACATCCTTAGACATAGAATCAATGTTTTATCCCTAGTGGCAACAACACATCCACAACCTTAGAACTTTCTGTCACTGTCCCAGATTCAATGGAGGCATGAACCCACTATCGAGCATAAATACTCCCTCTTGGAGTTAAGAGTACAAACTTGGCCAGAGCCTCTACTAATAACGGAGAGCATGCAAGATCATAAACAACACATAAACAATAGATTGATAATCACCATAACATAGTATTCTCTATCCATCGGATCCCGACAAACACAACATATAGAATTACATATAGATGATCTTGATCATGTTAGGCAGCTCACAAGATCCAACAATGAAGCACAACAAGGAGAAGACGACCATCTAGCTACTGCTATGGACCCATGGTCCAGGGGTGAACTACTCACTCATCACTCCGGAGGCGATCATGGCGATGAAGAGCCCTCCGGGAGATGAATCCCCTCCCCGGCAGGGTGCCGGAGGCGATCTCCCGAATCCCGAGATGGGATTCGCGACGGCGGCTGGAAGGTTTTCCGTATCGTGGCTCTCTGTACGGGGGTTTCCGCGAGACTTTAAGTAGGCGGAAGGGCAACGGGGGGCCACACGAGGGCTCAGGGTAGGCCGCGCGCGCCAGGCCTGGGCCGCGCCGCCCTAGCCCCTGGCTGCCTCGTGGCCCCACTTCGTTTCCCTTCGGTCTTCCGGAAGCTTCGTGCAAAAATAGGAGGGCGAAAGTTTCGTCCAATTCCGAGAATATTTCCTTACTAGGATTTCTGAAACCAAAAACAGCAGAAACAGAACTGGCTCTTCGCATCTTGTTAATAGGTTAGTTCAAGAAAATGCATAAATATGACATATAATGTGCATAAAACATGTAGGTATCATCAATAAAGTAGCATGGAACATAAGAAATTATCGATACGTTGGAGACGTATCAGACAATGGTCCCATTGCTTTAGATCATAATGGTTTTGATTTTGATAATTGTCATATTTCTGAAGTTATTAAGTTCTTGCAAAAACTTGCTAGAAGTCCTAATGCTAGTGCTATAAACTTGGCATTTACAAAACATATTACAAATGCTCTCATTAAAGCTAGGGAAGAGGAATTAAAACTTGAAGCTTCTCATTAAGATGATGGTCAATGATTTTGATGGTAATGCTTTATGTGATCTTGGTGCAAGTATTTCTGTTATGCCTAAGAAACTTTATGATATGCTTGACTTGCCACCTTTGGAATGTTGTTATTTGATGTTAATCTTGTTGATAATTCTATAAAGAAACCTTTGGGGAGAATTGACAATGTTCACATTACGGTTAACAATAACCTTGTCCCCGTTGATTTTTTTGTTTTGGATATTGAATGCAATGCATCTTGTCCTATTGTTTTGGGAAGACCCTTTCTTCGAACCGTTGGTGCTATTATTGATATGAAAGAAGGAAATATTAAATATCAATTCCCTCTTAAGAAAGGTATGGAACACTTCCCTAGAAAGAGAATGAAGATTCCTTTTGATTCTATTATTAGAACAAATTATGATGTTGATGCTTCTTCTCTTGATGTTACTTGATTTTCACTTTCTGCGCCTAGCTGAAAGGCGTTAAAGAAAAGCGCTTATGGGAGACAACCCATTATTTTATTTCTGAAATTTTTGTTTTATATTTGAGTCAAGGTGCTTGTTACTACTCCATGGTATGTGAAATGTTGGAAGGCACCCGAGAATTCGGTTAGCCATGGCTTGTGAAAGCAAAAGGTTGGGAGGAGTGTCATCTATAAATAAAACTAAAATACATGTGTAAACAAAAGAGAAGAGGGATGATCTACCTTGCTGGTAGAGATAACGTCCTTCATGGGAGCCGCTCTTTGAAAGTCTGTTTGACAAGGGGGTTAGAGTGCCCACTACCATTCGTTGACAACAACAAACACCTCTCAAAACTTTATTTTTATGCTCTTTATGATTTCAAAACTTAAAAGCTCTAGCACATGATTTAATCCCTGCTTCCTCTCGCCTTTCTTTTACTTTATGTTGAGTCAGTTTACCTACTTCTTTCTATCTTAGAAGCAAACACTTGTGTCAACTGTGTGCATTGATTCTTACATGCTTACTTATTGCACTTATTATATTACTTTGTGTTGACAATTATCCATGAGATATGCATGTTGAAAGTTGAAAGCAATTGCTGAAACTTAAATCTTCCTTTGTGTTGCTTCAAAACCTTGTATTAAGAATCTATTGCTTTATGAGTTAACTCTTATGCAAGACTTTTTTATGCTTGTCTTGAAAGTACTATTCATGAAAAGTTTTTGCTATATGATTCAGTTGTTTAGTCATTATCTTTTTGTTAGCAAACTATAGACCATTGCTTTGAGTCACTTCATTCATCTCATATGCTTTACAATAGTATTGATCAAGATTATGTTGGTAGCATGTCACTTCAGAAATTAATCTTTTTATCGTTTACCTACTCGAGGGCGAGTAGGAACTAAGCTTGGGGATGCTTGATACGTCTCCAACGTAACTATAATTTCTTATGTTCCATGCTAGTTTTATAACAATACCTACATGTTTTATTCACACTTTATAATATTTTTATGCATTTTCTGGGACTAACCTATTAACAAGATGCCATAGTGCCAGTTCCTGTTTTCTGCTGTTTTTGATTTCAGAAAAGTTGTTTTACAAATATTCTCGGAATTGGACGAAACAAAAGCCCACGGCCCTATTTTCCACGGAGTGTTCCAGAAGACCGAAGAGGAGTCGAGGAAGGCCAGCAGGGGGCCCTCCCCATATGGCGGCGCGGGGGCCCCACAGCCGCGCCGTGACGTGGGGAGGGAGCCCCCTGGTTCCCCCGACGCTGCCCCTTCGCCTATGTATTCCTTTGTCCCCGAAAACCCTAGTACCGAGAGCCAAAATACCAGAACAGTTCCAGAGACGCCGCCGCCGTCAACCCTAACTCGGGGGTTCAGAAGATCTCCTCCGGCACCCTGCCGGAGAGGGGAATCATCACCGGAGGGCTCTACATCACCCCTCCGGACTGATGCGTGAGTAGTTCATCCTTGGACTACGGGTCCATAGCAGTAGCTAGATGGTTGTCTTCTCCTATTGTGCCATCATGTTTAGATCTTGTGAGCTGCCTATTGATGTCTACGTGTGCTTCTATTCTTGTAGACAGTGTTGGGCCTTGATACGTCTCCGACGTATCGATAATTTCTTATGTTCCATGCTACTTTATTGATGATACCTACATGTTTTATGCACACTTTATGTCATATTCGTGCATTTCTGCAACTAACTTATTAACAAGATGTCAAGTGCGCCTGCCTCATTGTTTTTGGTTTCGAAACTTAGTAACGAAATATTCTCGGAATTGGACGAAATCACTCCCTGTGTTCCTATTTTGCCCCAAGCATCCAACACCCGAGCCGCAGAGAGGGGCCCCTGTGGGCCCCATGACATGGTGGCGCGGCTGTGGCTGGGCCCGCGCCACCCCATGGTGTGGTCGCCTTTGACCCTCCCGCGCCGCCTCGCCATATAAAGCCCCCCTGCATCGAAAACCCTACGGAGGAAGCCACGATACGAGAAAAGTTCCCAGCCGCCACCATCGCGAAGCCAAGATCCTGGGGGACAGAGTCTCTGCTCCGCACGTCGCCGGGACGGGGAAGTGCCCCCGGAAGGCTTCTCCATCGACACCGCTGCCATCTCCACCGCCATCTTCATCACCGCTGATATCTCCCATGAGGAGGGAGTAGTTCTCCATCGAGGCTCGGGGCTGTACCGGTAGCTATGGTTAATCTCTCTCCTATGTACTTCAATACAATGATCTCATGAGCTGCTTTACATGATTGAGATCCATATGATGAGCTTTGTATCGCTACTAGTTATGTGCTACTCATGTGATGTTATTAAAGTAGTCTATTCCTCCTGCATGGTGTAAAGGTGCTAGTGTGTGCACCGTGTGGTTCTTGTCGTAGGCTATGATCATGATCTCTTGTAGATCGTGGAGTTAATTGTCATTATGATAGTATTGATGTGATCTATTCCTCCTTCATAGTGTAATGTGGACAGTGCGTGCGCTATGTTAGTTCTTGGTTTATTTTGCAATGATCTATTATGCTCTAAGGTTACTTAAACATGAATATCGAATGTTGTGGAGCTTGTTAACTCCGGCATTGAGGGTTCGTGTAATCCTACGCAACTGAATGATGTTCATTATCAAACAAGAGTGTATGTAGCACATATGAGAAGAAGTATTTATTATGCGATCAATGTTGAGAGTGTCCACTAGTGAAAGTATGATCCCTAGGCCTTGTTTCGAATAATGCTATCATCGTTTGTTTATCAGCTTTTTATCAGTAAGCATTACTGCTGCAAGCATTACTACGCATGTTTACTTCCCGCAATATTACTACCATCAATTGCACGCCAGCAAGCACTTTTCTGCCGTACTACTGCTCATACTTATTCATACCACCCGTATTTCACTATCTCTTCGCCGAACTAGTGCACCTATTAGGTGTGTTGGGGACACAAGAGACTTCTTGCTTTGTGGTTGCAGGGTTGCATGAGAGGGATATCTTTGACCTCTTCCTCCCTGAGTTCGATAAACCTTGGGTAATCCACTTAAGAGGAAACTTGCTGCTGTTCTACAAACCTCTGCTCTTGGAGGCCCAACACTGTCTACAAGAATAGAAGCACCCGTAGACATCAAGCACTTTTCTGGCGTCGTTGCCGGGGAGGAAAGGTAAAAGGCACTCATACTCCGGTTCCAGGTAACAGTACTTTTCTGGCGCCATTGTGTGTGTGCTCGAAGCTATTTCCTTTAGACTCTGCAATTGCGACATTTGGTTTCTTGTTTACACTAGTTAGGCATAATGGACAACAATGACCTTTTTATTCTATTTCCTGATTTAAGACATGGATGGTTTGATGCGAAAATTAAAAAACCCATGGAACATATTAATATGAATGCTTTGAACACTATTGTTGCTAATGCTATGGAAAATTCTAAGCTTGGGGAAGCTGGCTTTGATGAGCATGATATTTTTAGTCCCCCAAGCATTGAGGAGAAAATTTTCTTTGATGATACTTTGCCTCCCATTTATGATGATTATAATGATAGTAGTCTTTTGTTACCACCTGTTATGGAGGATAAATTTGATTATGATTACAATATACCTCCTATATTTGATAGCTACTTTGTTGAATTTGCTCCCACTACAACTAATAAAATTGATTATGCTTATGTTGGGAGTAGTAATTATTTTATGCATGAGACTCATGATAAGAATGCTTTATGTGATGGTTATATTGTTGAGTTTGCTCATGATGCTACTGAAAGTTATTATGAGAGAGGAAAATATGGTTGTAAAAATTTTCATGTTACTAAAACACCTCTCTATGTGCTGAAATTTTTGAAGCTACACTTGTTTTATCTTCCTATGCTTGTTACTTTGCTCTTCATGAACTTGTTTATTTACAAGATTCTATGCATAGGAAGCATGTTAGACTTAAATGTGTTTTGAATTTGCCTCTTGATGCTCTCTTTTGCTTCAAATACTATTTCTTGCGAGTGCATCATTAAAACTGCTGAGCCCATCTTAATGGCTATAAAGAAAAGAACTTCTTGGGAGATAACCCATGTGTTATTTTGCTACAGTACTTTGTTTTATATTTGTGTTTTGGAAGTTGTTTACTACTGTAGCAACCTCTCCTTATCTTAGTTTTGTGTTTTGTTGTGCCAAGTAAAGTTTCTATGTCAAAGTTGATGTTATATTTGGGATCGCTGCGCAGAAACAGCATTGCTGTCTGTCACGAATCTGGGCACTCTCTGTAGAAAATTCGAAAAAATCTGCCAATTTACGAGCGTGATCCTCAGATATGTACGCAACTTTCATTAGTTTTGAGTTTTTCCATTTGAGTCTGGTGCCAGCTTTAAATTCGTCTTTACGGACTGTTCTGTTTTTGACAGATTCGCCTTTATTTCGCATTGCCTCTTTTGCTATGTTGGATTCATTTCTTTGATCCATTAATGTCCAGTAGCTTTATGCAATGTCCAGAAGTGTTGAGAATGATTGTGTCACCTCTGAACATGTGAATTTTGATTGTGCACTAACCCTCTAATGAGTTTGCTTGAAGTTTGGTGTGAAGGAAGTTTTCAAGGGTCAATAGAAGAGGGTGATATAATGTGATCGAGAAGAGTGAAAGGTCTAAGCTTGGGGATGCCCCGGTGGTTCATCCCTGCATATTTTAAGAAGACTCAAGCATCTAAGCTTGGGATGCCCAAGGCATCCCCTTCTTCATCGACAACTTATCGGGTTTCTTCTAGTGAAACTATATTTTTATTCGGTCACATCTTATGTACTTTACTTGGAGCGTCTGTGTGTGCTTTTATTTTTGTTTTGTTATCTTAGTTCTCTGAATAAGTTCATCCTTGTGTGGGAGAGAGACACGCTCCGCTGGTTCGTATGAACACATGTGTTCTTAGCTCATAATATTCATGGCGAAGTTTCCTCTTCGTTAAATTGTTATATGGTTGGAATTGGAAAATGCTACATGTAGTAATTCTAAAATGTCTTGGATAATGTGATACTTGGCAATTGTTGTGCTCATGTTTAAGCTCTTGCATCATATACTTTGCACCCATTAATGAAGAAATACATAGAGCATGCTAAAATTTGGTTTGCATAATTGGTCTCTCTAAGGTCTAGATAATTTCTAGTATTGAGTTTGAACAACAAGGAAGACGTGTAGAGTCTTATAATGTTTACAATATGTCTTTTATGTGAGTTTTGCTGCACCGGTTCATCCTTGAGTTTGCTTCAAATAACCTTGCTAGCCTAAACCTTGTATCGAGAGGGAATACTTCTCATGCATCCAAAATCCTTGAGCCAACTACTATGCCATTTGTGTCCACCATACCTACCTACTACATGGTATTTCTCCGCCATTCCAAAGTAAATTGCTTGAGTGCTACCTTTAAAATTCCATCATTCACCTTTGCAATATATAGCTCATGGGACAAAATAGCCTTAAAAACTATCGTAGTATTGAATATGTACTTATGCACTTTATCTCTTATTAAGTTGCTTGTTGTGCGATAACCATGCTTCCTGCCATCAATTACTCTTTATTGAATATCATGTGAGTTGCTATGCATGTCCGTCTTGTCTGAAGGATCTATCATTTTAGTGGTTGGAGCATGCAAAATTGTTAGAGAAGAACATTGGGCCGCTAACTAAAGCCATGAATCATGGTGAAAGTTTCAGTTTTGGACATATATCCTCAATCTCATATGAGAATAATAATCATTGCTACATGCTTATGCATTTAAGAGGAGTCCATTATCTGTTGTCCATGTTGTCCCGGTATGGATGTCTAAGTTGAGAATAATCAAAAGCGAGAAATCCAAAATGCGAGCATTCTCCTTAGACCTTTGGCGGCATGGAGGTACCCCTTTGTGACACTTGGTTGAAACATGGCATGCAAAGACCCGGTAGTCCAAGCTAAGTAGGACGAGGTGCGGACACTATTAGTATACTATGCATGAGGCTTGCAACTTGTAAGATATAATTTACATAACTCATATGCTTTATTACTACCGTTGACAAAATTGTTTCATGTTTTCAAAATAAAAGCTCTAGCACAAATACAGCAATCGATGCTTTCCTCTTGAAGGACCATTCTTTTACTTTTATGTTGAGTTTACCTATCTCCTTCCACCTAAGAAGCAAACACTTGTGTGAACTGTGCATTAATTCCTACATACTTGCATATTGCACTTGTTATATTACTTTATTGACAATATCCATGAGATATACATGTTATAAGTTGAAAGCAAACCGCTGAAACTTAATCTTCCTTGTGTTGCTTCAATACCTTTACTTTGATTTATTGCTTTATGAGTTAACCTTATTATTGATGCTTGTCTTGAAAGTACTATTCATGAAAAGTCTTTGCTTTATGATTCAGTTGTTTACTCATGTCATTACCATTGTTTTGATCGCTGCATTCATTACATATGTTTACAAATAGTATGATCAAGATTATGATGGCATGTCACTTCAGAAATTATCTTTGTTATCGTTTTACCTGCTCGGGAGAGGAACTAAGCTTGGGGATGCCGATACGTCTCCGACGTATCGATAATTTCTTATGTTCCATGCTACTTTATTGATGATACCTACATATTTATGCACACTTTATGTCATATTCGTGCATTTTTCTGAACTAACCTATTAACAAGAGTGTCGCCTGTGCCGCTGTTTTTGGTTTTAGAATCTTAGACGAAATATTCTGGAATTGGACGAAATCACCTCCCAGGTTCCTATTTTGCCCGAAGCATCCAGGAGAGCCGCAGAGGGGGCCCCTGTGGGCAGATGACATGGTGGCGCGGCCAGGGGTGGGCCCGCGCCACCCTATGGTGTGGTCGCCTGACCCTCCTGCGCGCCTCTTCGCCTATAAAGCTGCATCGAAAACCCTTACGGAGGAAGCCACGATACGAAAAGTTCCAGAGCCGCCACCATCGCGAAGCCAAGATCCTGGGGACAGAGTCTCTGCTCCGCACCTGCCGAGCGGGGAAGTGCCCCCGAAGGCTTCTCCATCGACACCGCTGCCATCTCCACCGCCATCTTCATCACCGCTGCTGCCTCCCATGAGGAGGGAGTAGGCTCCATCGAGGCTCGGGGCCGGTATATGTGGTTAATCTCCTATGTACTTCAATACAATGATCTCATGAGCTGCTTTACATGATTGAGATCCATATGATGAGCTTTGTATCGCTACTAGCTATGTGCTACTCATGTGATGTTATTAAAGTAGTCTATTCCTCCTGCATGGTGTAAAGGTGCAGTGTGTGCACCGTGTTCTTGTCGTAGGCTATGATCATGATCTCTTGTAGATCGTGGAGTTAATTGTCATTATGATAGTATTGATGTGATCTATTCCTCCTTCATAGTGTAATGTGGACAGTGCGTGCGCTATGTTTAGTTTGCAATGATTCATTATGCCTAAGGTTACTTAAACATGAATATCGAATGTTGTGGAGCTTGTTAACTCCGGCATTGAGGGTTCGTGTAATCCTACGCAACGAATGATGTTCATTATCAAACAAGAGTGTATGTAGCACATATGAGAAGAAGTATTTATTATGCGATCAATGTTGAGAGTGTCCACTAGTGAAAGTATGATCCCTAGGCCTTGTTTCGAATACGTTATCACCGCTTGTTTACTTGTTTTACTGCGTTAATACTGTCGCGTTACTACCGCATGTTTACTTCCTGCATATTACTACCATCAACCGCACGCAAAGAAGCACTTTCTCGCGCCGTACTACCGTCATACTTATTCATACCACTCCGTATCTCACCTCTCGCCGAACTAGTGCACTATTAGGTGTGTTGACACAAGAGACTTCTTGCTTTGTGGTTGCAGGGTTGATGAGAGGGATATCTTGACCTCTTCCTCCCTGAGTTCGATAAACCTTGGGTAATCCACTTAAGGGAAACTTGCTGCTGTACAAACCTTCGCTTTGAGGCCCAACACATCTACAAGAATAGAAGCACCCGTAGACAGCCTCCAAGAGCGAGGTTTGTAGAACAGCATAAGTCCCTTAAGTGAATCGCCCAAGGTTTATCAAACTCGGGGAGATAGAGGTCAAAGATATTCCTCTCAAGCAACCCTGCAATTAAGATACAAGAAGTCTCTTGTGTCCCCAACACACCTAATACACTTGTCAGATGTATAGGCGCACTAGTTCGGCGAAGAGATAGTAAAACACAGTGGTATAGATGATGGTAATAGCAGAAGTAAAGATGCAAAAGAAACAAGAAACAAGCGATGTTGTATTTGGAAACAAGGCTAGGGATCATACTTCACTAGTGGACACTCAACATTGATCACATAATAAATAAATAACTTCTCCTCACTTGTGCTACATATACTCTTGTTTGATAACAAACACCATTCATTGTGTAGGGCTACAAGAGCTCCCTCAAGCCGGAGTTAACAAGCCACAACATTCAACATTCATATTTAAGTAACCTTTAGAGCATAATAGATCTTTGCAATTTAGACCGAGTACTAACATAGCATACACACTGTCACCATTACACTATGAAAGGGGAATAGATCACATCAATACTATCGTAGTAATAGTTAACTCCATAATCTACAAGAGATTACAATCATAACCTATGCCAAGTACTACATGATGCACACACTGTCACCATTACATCATGAAGGAGGAATAGACTACTTTAATAACATCACTAGAGTAACACATAGACTAATAGCGATACAAAGCTCATCATATGGATCTCAATCATGCAAAGCAATTCATGAGATCATTGTATTGAAGTACATGAGAGAGAGATTAACCACATAGCTACCGGTAGAACCCTTAGCCTCGAGGGAGAACTACTCCCTCCTCATCATGGGAGCAACGGCGATGAAGATGGCGGTGGTGTCGATGGAGATGGATTCCGGGGGCACTTCCCCGTCGGCGTGCCGGAACAGAGACTTCTGTCCCCCGAACTTGACTTCACGATGGCGGCGGCTGCGTAACTTTTCTCGTCCCGTGGCTTATCTTTTAGGGTTTTCGAGGCGGAGACAATATATAGGCGGAAGGGCAGCCTCGAGGGGACCTGGTGGTCCCACACCATAGGGGGCGCCCCCTTGGCCGCGCCGCCAGGGTGGGGCCCCGTGGCTCCCCTCCGGTGCCTCTCTCGCTCTCTCCGAAGCTTCCGGGAAAATAAGGTCATGGGCGTTGATTTCGTCCAATTTCGAGAATATTTCCCGTGTAGGATTTTCTGAACCAAAAACAAGCAGAAACAGAACTAGCACTTCATCATCTTGTTAATAGGTTAGTTCCGAAAATGCATAAAAATGATATAAAGTGTGAACAAAACATGTAGGTAATGTCATAAAACTAGCATGGAACATCGAAATTATAGATACGTTGAGACGTATCAAGCATCCCCAAGCTTAGTTCCTACCGCCCTCGAGTAGGTAAACGATAACAACAATAATTTCTGAAGTGACATGCTACCAACATAATCTTGATCAACATTATTGTAAAGCATATGAGATGAATGGAGTGATTCAAAGCAATAGATTGCTAACAAAGAGATAATGACTAAACAACTGAATCATATAGCAAAACTTTTCATGAATAGTACTTTCAAGACAAGTATCAAAAAGACTTGCATAAGAGCTAACTCATAAAGCAATAGATTCAAAGTAGAAGACATTGAAGCAACACAAAGGATGATTAAGTTTCAGCAATTGCTTTCAACTTGTAACATGTATATCTCATGGATATTTGTCAACATAGAGTAATATAACAAGTGCAATAAGTAAACATGTAAGAATCAATGCACACAGTTAACACAAGTGTTTGCTTCTAAGATAGAAAGAAGTAGGTAAACTGACTCAACATAAAGTAGAAGAATGGCCCTTCGCAGAGGGAAGCATGGATTACTATTTTTGTGCTAGAGCTTTTATTTTGAAAACATAGAAACAATTTTATCAACGGTAGTAATAATTCATATGTGCTATGCATAATACTTCCTACAAGTTGCAAGCCTCATGCATAGAATACCAATAGTGCCCGCACCTTGTCCTAATCAGCTTGGATTACATGGATTATCATTGCATAACATATGTTTCAACCAAGTGTCACAAAGGGGTACCTCTATGCCGCCTGTACAAAGGTCCAAGGAGATCAATTGCATTTGATTTCTCGTTTTTAATAGATCTCAACTTAGGACATCCATACCGGGACAACATAGACAACAGATAATGGACTCCTCTTTAATGCATAAGCATTCAACAACAGATAATATTCTCATAAGAGATTGAGGATGTATGTCCAAACTGAAAACTTCCACCATGATACATGGCTTTGGTTAGCGGCTCAATGTTCTTCTCTAACATATGCATACTCAAACCATTTGATCATGATATATCACCCTTACTTCATACAAGACGAACATGCATAGCATCTCACATGATATCCAACAAAGTAAAGTTGATGGCGTCCCCAGAAACATGATTACCGCTCAACAATCAACTTATAAGAAATAAGACACATAACTACATATTCATCACCATAATAGTTTTTAAGCTATTTTCCCATGAGATATATATTGCAAAGACAAAGGAATGAAATTTTAAAGGTAGCACTCAAGTAATTTACTTTGGAATGGCAGAAAAATACCACATAGTAGGTAGATATGGTGGACACAAATGGCATGGGTTTTGGCTCAAGGTGTTTGGATGCACGAGAAGCATTTCCTCTCAGTACAAGGCTTTGGCTAGCAAGGTTGTTTGAAGCAAACACAAGTATGAACAGGTACAACAAAACTTACACAAGAACATATTGCAAGCATTATAAGACTCTACACTGTCTTCCTTGTTGTTCAAACACTTTACCAGAAAATATCTAGACCTTAGAGAGACCAATCATGCAAACCAAATTTCAACAAGCTCTACAGTAGTTCTCCACTAATAGATTTAAACTACATGATGCAAGAGCTTAAACATGATCTATGAGAGCTCAAAACAATTGCCAAGTATCAAGTTATTCCAAACCATATGAAGCATTTTCTGATTCCAACCAAATAGCAATCAACGAAGCAATTTTCAGCCTTCGCCATGAACATTAAAGCATAACTAAGAACACAAGTGTTCAAATGAAAAAGCGGAGCGTAATATCTCCAATACAAGGATTGTGGGATCCAACTTTATTCAAACCAAAACGAAAATAAAAGCAAACAGACGCTCCAAGTAAAGAACATAAAATGTGATGGAATAAAAATATAGTTTCACTAGAAGTGACCTGATAAGTTGTCGATGAAGAAGGGGATGCCTTGGGCATCCCCAAGCTTAGATGCTTGAGTCTTCTTGAAATATGCAGGGATGAACCACGGGGCATCCCCAAGCTTAGACTTTTCACTCTTCTTGATCATATTGTATCATCCTCTTCTCTTGATCCTTGAAAACTTCCTCCACACCAAACTTAAAGCAAACCCATTAGAGGGTTAGTGCATAATCAAAAATTCACATATTCAGAGGTGACATAATAATTCTTAACACTTCTGTATATTGCACAAAGCTACTGAAAGATAATGGAACAAAGAAATCCATTCAACATAGCAAAAGAGGCAATGCGAAATAAAAGGCAAAATCTGTCAAAACAGAACAGTCCGTAAAGACGAATTTTTCAGAGGCACTTAACTTGCTCAGATGGAAAAACTCAGAACTAATGAAAGTTGCGTACATATCTGAGGATCACGCACGTAAATTGGCAGATTTTTTGATTCTTCTACAGAGAGAAGGACGCGAATTCGTGACAGACAGCAAATCTGTTTCTGCGCAGAAATCCAAATCTTGTATCAACCTTCTATTAGAGACTTCACTTGGCACAACAATGCATGAAAATAAAGATAAGGAGAGGTTGCTACAGTAGAAACAACTTCCAAGATACAACAAAACAGTAGAAAAATAAACACATGGGTTATCTCCCAAGAAGTGCTTTCTTTATAGCCATTAAGATGGGCTCAGTAATTTCAATGATACTCTTGCAAGAAATAAGAGTTGAAGCAAAAGAGAGCATCAAGAAGAAAATTCAAAACACATTTAAGCCTAACCCACTTCCTATGAAAAGGAATCTTGTACACAAATAAATTCATGAAGAACAAAGTGACAAGCATAGGAAGATAAAACACGAGTAACTTCAAAATTCTCAACATAAAGAGGGGAAACTTAATATTATTAAGATGCATATAACCATGTTTCCCTCTCTCATAATAACTTTCAGTAGCATCATGAACAAACTCAACAATATAACTATCACATACAACATTCTTTTCATGAGCTACATGCATAAAATTATTACTCTCCACATAAGCATAATCAATTTTATTAGTTGTAGTGGGAGCAAATTCAATAAAATAGCTATCATTATTATTCTCATCACCATAATCATCATATATAGGAGGCATATTGTAATCATAATTAATTTTCTCCTCAATAGTAGGTGGACTGAAAATATCATATTCATCATTGCAAACATCATATATAGGAGGTAAAGTATCATCAAAGTAAATTTTCTCCTCCATGCTTGGGGGACTAAAAATATCACAACCAGCTTCCCCAAGCTTAAATTCTTCCATAGCTTTAGCAATAATGGTGTTCAAAGAGTTCATGCTAATAACATTGCTACAACTATTTTGCAAACAAAGTTCCATGGGTTTTTTAATTTTCTCTTCAAACACATCATGTCCTAATTCAAGATAAAGTTCATAAAGATCTCTATTTTTTTTGTTGTTTTCCATTAAGCCTAACTAGTGAAAATAAAAACAAGAAACAAAAAGATTCAATTGCAGGATCTAAAGGAGATAGCTTCGAGCACTCACACAGGCAACAGTGCTAGGAAATAGCTTAGTAGTCGGAGGATGTGAATACCTTTTACCTTACCTCCCCGAACGGCGCCAGAAAATAGCTTGATGTCTACGTGTGCTTCTATTCTTGTAGACAGTGTTGGGCCTCCAAGAGCAGAGGTTTGTAGAACAGCAGCAAGTTTCCCTTAAGTGAATCACCCAAGGTTTATCGAACTCAGGGAGGTAGAGTTCAAAGATATTTCTCTCAAGCAACTCTACAATTAAGATACAAGAAGTATCTTGTGTCCCAACACACCTAATACACTTGTCAGATGTATAGGCGCACTAGTTCGGCGAAGAGATAGTAAAACACAGGTGGTATAGATGATGGTAATATTGCAGGAAGTAAAGATGCAGTAAAACAGTAAACAAGCGATGTTTGCAGTATTTGGAAACAAGGCCTAGGGATCATACTTTCACTAGTGGACACTCTCAACATTGATCACATAATAAATAAATAACTTCTCCTCACTTGTGCTACATATACTCTTGTTTGATAACAAACATCATTCATTGTGTAGGGCTACAAGAGCTCCCTCAAGCCGGAGCTAACAAGCTCCACAACATTCAGCATTCATATTTAAGTAACCTTTAGAGCATAATAGATCTTTGAAATTTAGACCGAGTACTAACATAGCATACACACTGTCACCATTACACTATGAAAGGGGGAATAGATCACATCAATACTATCGTAGTTATAGTTAACTCCATAATCTACAAGAGATTATAATCATAACCTATGCCAAGTACTACATGATGCACACACTATCACCATTACATCATGAAGGAGGAATAGACTACTTTAATAACATCACTAGAGTAACACATAGACTAATAGCGATACAAAGCTCATCATATGGATCTCAATCATGCAAAGCAATTCATGAGATCATTGTATTGAGGTACATGAGAGAGAGGTTAACCACATAGCTACCGGTAGAACCCTTAGCCTCGAGGGAGAACTACTCCCTCCTCATCATGGGAGACAGCAACGGCGATGAAGATGGCGGAGGTGTCGATGGAGATGGATTCCGGGGGCAATTCCACGTCCCGGCGGGTGCCGGAACAGAGACTTCTGTCCCCCGAACTTGACTTCGCGATGGCGGCGGCTGCGTAACTTTTCTCGTCCCGTGGCTTATCTTTAAGGGTTTTCGAAGCGGAGACAATATATATGCGGAAGGGCAGCCTCGGAGGGGACCTGGTGGTCCCACACCATAGGGGGGCGCCCCCCTTGGCCGCGCCGCCTTGTGGGGTGGGGCCCCCAGGGCTCCCCTCTGGTGCCTCTCTGGCTCTCTGGAAGCTTCCGGGGAAAATAAGGTCCCGGGCGTTGATTTCGTCCAATTCCGAGAATATTTCGTGTAGGATTCTCTGAACCAAAAACAGCAGAAAAGGAACCGGCATCGGCATCTTGTTAATAGGTTAGTTCCGGAAAATGCATAAAAAGGATATAAAGTGAACAAAACATGTAGGTAATGTCATAAAACTAGCATGGAACATCGAAATTATAGATACGTTGGAGACGTATCACCTATCATGATCAAGATCATCTATTTGTAATGCTACATGTTGTGTTTGTTGGGATCCGATGAATATGGAATATTATGTCAAGTTGATTATTGATCTATCATATATGTGTTGTTTATGATCTTGCATGCTCTCCGTTGCTAGTAGAGGCTCTGGCCAAGTTGATACTTGTGACTCCAAGAGGGGGTATTTATGCTAGATAGTGGGTTCATGTCTCCATTGAATCCGGGGGAGTGATACGTCCAAAACGTATCTACTTTTCCGAACACTTTTGCTATTGTTTTGCCTCTAATTTGTGTATTTTGGATACAACTAACACGGACTAACGCTGTTTTCAGCAGAATTGCACTGGTGTCTCGTTTTTGTGCAGAAATTCGACTTTCAGGAAAAACCCCGGAAATAATCGCAATGGGCCTATTTTTACCGTGAAGATGAAGGGCCAAAAGGGCGAACCAGGGGGGCCCGTGGCCCCCAGACCACAGGCCGGCGCGGCCTGGAGGGGGGCGCGCCGCCCTATGGTCTGGGCGCCTCGGCGGCCCCCCGACGCTCTCCTTTCGACTACATATGCCTTTCGACCTAAAAACGCCAGGGGGTTCGACCATATTTCCAGAGACCATCCAGTACGCCGCCGCCATCGCGAAACTCCGCCTCGGGACCAGAAACTCTGTTCTGGCACTCCGCCGGGACGGGGAATTGGAGGGGATCTTCACCGCCATCACCACCGACGCCTCTCCATCGACCAGCCATGTTTCCCCCATCCATGTGTGAGTAATTCCCCCGCTGTAGGCTGAAGGGGATGGTAGGGATTGGATGAGATTGATCATGTAATAGTCACAAGATTGTTAGGGCATGGTGCCTAGTATCCGTAGATGTTACTTTTATGATATTGTTGCAACTTGTTATGCTTAATGCTTGTCACTAGGGCCCGAGTGCCATGATCTCAGATCTGAACATGTTATTGTTTCATCATGATATGCATTGTTTTATGATCTTACCTGCAAGTTGTATACACATATTGCTGTCCGGAACCCGAGGCCCCAAAGTGACAGAAATTGGGACAACCGGAGGGGGAGGCGGTGATGTGAGGATCACATGTGTTCACGGAGTGTTAATGCTTTGCTCCGGTACTCTATTAAAAGGAGTACCTTAATATCCAGTAGTTTCCCTAGAGGCCCGGCTGCCACCGGCTGGTAGGACAAAAGATGTTGTGCAAGTTTCTCATTGCGAGCACGTACGACTATATATGGAACACATGCCTATTGATTGATTAGTACTTGGATACCGCTTTATTATTATCTGCAAATGCCCTACCATGATTGTTATATGAATTCTCTCATCCATGCAACGCCCGTTCATCCGTCCCCTGTGCCTACAGTATTTTAATCCTGTTGTTTACTATAATCACTACTGCTGTCTTTATTTCACCGCTGCTGTTATTTCACTATTCCTACCGCTATAAAACTGTTGCTACTGATAAACTCTTGTGAGCAAATCTATTTCCAGGTGCAGCTGAATTGACAACTCCGCTGTTAAGGCTTACAAGTATTCTTTGTCTCCCCTTGTGTCGAATCAATAAATTGGGTAATACTTCCCTCGAAGACTGTTGCGATCCCCTATACTTGTGGGTCATCAAGACTATTTTCTGGCGCCGTTGCCGGGGAGCATAGCTTTATTTGCAAGTTCACTTGGATTGATATTGTTCGCTGCAAATTCTCCATCATGGGTAAACCTCGCGATACTAAAGTCGCCATATTACCATCCACTACAAGAAAAGGTACAACTCTGAGTACCTCTGCTGCTCTTGATTCACCATCTGTGATAAGTGATACGTCTCCAACGTATCGATAATTTCTTATGTTCCATGCTACTTTATTGATGATACCTACATGTTTTATGCACATTATATGTCGTATTTACGCATTTTCTGGAACTAACCTATTAACAAGATGCCGAAGAGCCATTTGCTGTTTTCTGTTGTTTTTGGTTTCAGAAATCCTAGTAACGAAATATTCTCGGAATTGACGAAATCACCGCCAGGGTCCTATTTTTGCACGAAGCTCCAGAAGACCGAAGGGGAGTCGAGTGGGGCCACGAGGTGGCCACACCATAGGGCGGCGCGGCCCAGCCCTGGCGCGCCGGCCTGTGGTGTGGGCCTCGCGCGCCTCTTGACCTCCCTTTCGCTTACTTATAGCCTCGTCGCGAAACCCCCAGACGAGAGCCATGATGAAAACCTCGGAGACGCCGCCGCCGCGAATCCCATCTCGGGGGATTCAGAGATCGCCTCCGCACCGCCGGAGGGATTCATCTCCCGGAGGACTCTTCATCGCCATGATCGCTCCGAGTGATGAGTGAGTAGTTCACCCCTGGACTATGGGTCCATAGCAGTAGCTAGATGGTCGTCTTCTCCTTATTGTGCTTCATTGTTGGATCTTGTGAGCTGCCTAACATGATCAAGATCATCTATTGTAATACTATATGTTGTGTTTGTTGGGATCCGATGGATAGAGAATACTATGTTATGGTGATTATCAATCTATTGTTTATGTGTTGTTTATGATCTTGCATGCTCTCCGTTATTAGTAGAGGCTCTGGCCAAGTTTTTACTCTTAACTCCAAGAGGGAGTATTTATGCTCGATAGTGGGTTCATGCCTTCATTGACACCGGGGACAGTGACAGAAAGTTCTAAGGTTGTGATGTGCTGTTGCCACTAGGGATAAAACATTGATTTTATGTCTAAGGATGTAGTTGTCGATTACATTACGCACCATACTTAATGCAATTGCTGTTGCTTAGCAACTCATACCGAATGGGGTGATAACCTGAAGGTGGACTTTTTAGGCATAGATGCAGTTGGATGGCGGTCTATGTACTTTGTCGTAATGCCCGATTAAATCTCACTATATTTATCATATCATGTACATGCATTGTTATGCCCTTCTCTATTTGTCAATTGCCCGACTGTAATTTGTTCACCCAACATGCTTTTATCTTATGGGAGAGACACCTCTAGTGAACTGTGGACCCCGGTCCTATTCTTTACATAGCATATAATCTACTGCAATACTTGTTTTACTGTTTTCTTGCAAACAATCATCTTCCACTCGATACGCTTAATTCTTTGTTACAGCAAGCCGGTGAGATTTACAACCTCACTGTTTCGTTGGGGCAAAGTTCTTTGGTTTTGTTGTGCAGATTCCACGTTGGCGCCGGAATCCCTGTTGTTGCGCCGCATCACATTTCGCCACCATCAACCTTCAACGTGCTTCTTGGCTCCTCCTGGTTCGATTAAACCTTGGTTTCTTTCTGAGGGAAAACTTGCCACTGTGCGCATCATACCTTCCTCTTGGGGTTCCCAACGGACGTGTACATCTACGCATCAAGCTTTTTTCTGGCGCCGTTGCCGGGGAGATCAAGACACGCTGCAAGGGGAGTCTCCACTTCTCAATCTCTTTACTTTGTTTTTGTCTTGCTTTATTTTATTTACTACTTTGTTTGCTGCACCTAAACAAAACACAAAAAAATTAGTTGCTAGTTTTACTTTATTTACTGTCTTGCTCACTATATCAAAAACACAAAAAAATTAGTTACTTGCATTTACTTTATCTAGTTTGCTTTATTTACCGTTGCTAAAATGAATACCCCTGAAAATACTAAGTTGTGTGACTTCACAAATGCAAATAATAATGATTTTCTATGCACACCTATTGCTCCACCTGCTACTACAGCAGAATTCTTTGAAATTAAACCTGCTTTACTGAACTTGGTTATGAGAGATCAATTTTCTGGTGCTAGTTCTGATGATGCTGCTGCCCATCTCAATAATTTTGTTGAACTTTGTGAAATGCAAAAGTATAAGGATGTAGATGGTGATATTATTAAATTGAAAGTATTTCCTTTCTCATTAAGAGGAAGAGCTAAAGATTGGTTGCTATCTTTGCCTAAGAATAGTATTGATTCATGGACTAAATGTAAGGATGCTTTTATTGGTAGATATTATCCTCCCGCTAAAATTATATCTTTGAGAAGTAGCATAATGAATTTTAAGCAATTAGATACTGAACATGTTGCTCAAGCATGGGAGAGAATGAAAACTTTGGTAAAGAATTGCCCAACCCATGGACTGACTACTTGGATGATCATCCAAACCTTCTATGCAGGACTAAATTTTTCTTCGCGGAATTTATTGGATTCAGCTGCTGGAGGTACCTTTATGTCCATAACATTGGGGGCGGCTACAAAACTTCTTGATGATATGATGATAAATTACTCTGAATGGCACACGGAAAGAGCTCCACAAGGTAAGAAGGTAAATTCTGTTGAAGAAACCTCTTCCTTGAATGATAAGATTGATGTGATTATGTCTATGCTTGTGAATGGTAGATCTAATGTTGATCCAAATAATGTTCCTTTAGCTTCATTGGTTGCTCAAGAAGAAAATGTTGATGTGAATTTCATTAAAAATAATAATTTCAACAACAATGCTTATAGGAACAACTCGGTAATAACTATAGGCCATATCCTTCTGCTAATGGTAATGGTTATGGTAATTCTTATGGGAATTCTTACAACAATAATAGGAGTGTACCCCTGGTCTTGAAGCTATGCTTAAAGTATTTATTAGTACACAAACTGTTTTTAACAAATCTGTTGAGGGAAAGCTTGATAAAATTGATACTATTGCTTCTAGAGTTGATAGACTTGCCTCTGATGTTAATCTTTTGAAATTGAAAGTTATGCCTAATAATGATATTGATAATAAGATTACTACTACAGCAAATGTCATCCAAGTTAGAATTAATGAGAATATAAGATTAATGGCTGAATTGCGTGCTAGGTGGGATAGAGAAGAAAATGAAAAACTAGCTAAAGAGAATAATGTAGCTAAAGTTTGGACTATTACCACCATTAGTAATGATAATGATTCACATGTTTCTGCACCTCCTACTATCAATGGTAAAATAATTGGTGTTAGCAATGTTTCTACTCCTAGTGCAAAGCGTACAAAACTGCCTGAAATTGCTAAAACTGCTGAAACTGCTTGTGATAAAACTGCTGAAATTTTTTCCAACCTTGGGAACAATGATCCCATTGCTGTAGCTCATAATGATTTAGATTTTGATGATTGTCACATCTCTGAAGTTATAAAGTTCTTACAAAAACTTGCTAAAAGTCCCAATGCTAGTGCTATAAATTTAGCCTTTACAAAACATATTACAAATGCTCTCATAAAAGCTAGAGAAGAGAAACTAAAACTTGAAACTTCTATTCCTAGAAAGTTAGAAGATGGTTGGGAGCCCATCATTAAAATGAAATTCAATGACTTTGAATGTAATGCTTTATGTGATCTTGGTGCAAGTATTTCTGTTATGCCTAAAAAGATTTATGATATGCTTGACTTGCCACCATTGAAGAATTGTTATTTGGATGTTAATCTTGCCGATAATGTTAAAAAGAAACCTTTGGGGAGGATTGATAAGTGCGCATTACGGTTAACAATAACATTGTCCCCGTTGATTTTGTTGTTTTGGATATCGAATGCAATACATCTTGTCCTATTGTGTTGGGAAGACCTTTTCTTCGAACCGTTGGTGCTGTTATTGATATGATGGAAGGTAATATTAAATATCAATTTCCTCTCAAGAAAGGTATGGAACACTTCACTAGAAAGAGAATGAAGTTGCCTTTTGATTCTATTATTAGAACAAGTTATGATGTTGATGCTTCTACTCTCGATGTTACTTGATTTGCACTTTCTGCGCCTAGCTGAAAGGCGTTAAAGAAAAGCGCTTATGGGAGACAACCCATGTTTTTACTACAGCAATTTTTGTTTTGTTGAGTCTTGGAAGTTGTTTACTACTGTAGCAACCTCTCCTTATCATGTTTTTGTGCCAAGTAAAGTTTCTATGCCAAAGTTGATGTTATATTTGGGATCGCTACGCAGAAACAGCATTGCTGTCTGTCACGAATCTGGGCATAGGTCTCTGTAGAAAATTCGAAAAATCTGCCAATTTACGAGCGTGATCCTCAGATATGTACGCAACTTTCATTAGTTTTGAGTTTTTCCATTTGAGCAAGTCTGGTGCCATTTTAAAATTCGTCTTTACGGACTGTTCTGTTTTTGACAGATTCTGCCTTTTATTTCGCATTGCCTCTTTTGCTATGTTGGATTCATTTCTTTGATCCATTAATGTCCAGTAGCTTTATGCAATGTCCAGAAGTGTAAAAAATGATTGTGCCACCTCTGAACATGTGAATTATTAATTATGCACTAACCCTCTAATGAGTTTGCTTGAAGTTTGGTGTGAAGGAAGTTTTCAAGGGTCAAGAGAGGAGTATGATATACTATGATCAAGAGGAGTGAAAGCTCTAAGGGGATGCCCCGTGGTTCACCCCTGCATATTTTAAGAAGACTCAAGCGTCTAAGCTGGGGATGCCCAAGGCATCCTTCTTCATCGACAACATCATCGGGTTCCTCCCCTGAAACTATATTTTTATTCAGTCACATCTTGTGTTCTTTACTTGGAGCGTCGGTTTGTTTTTGTTTTTGTTTTTGTTTGAATAAAATGGATCCTAGCATTCACTTTGTGGGAGAGAGACACGCTCCGCTGTTGCATATGGACAAATATGTCCTTAGGCTTTACTCATAATGTTCAAGGCGAAGTTTCTTCTTCGTTAAATTGTTATATGGTTGGAATTGGAAAATGCTACATGTAGTAATTCTAAAATTTCTTGGATAATGTGATACTTGGCAATTGTTGTGCTCATGTTTAAGCTCTTGCATCATATGCTTTGCACCCATTAGTGAAGAAATACATAGAGCTTGCTAAAATTTGATTTGCATATTTGGTCTCTCTAAGGTCTAGATAATATCTAGTATTGAGTTTTGAACAACAAGGAAGACGGTGTAGAGTCTTATAATGTTTACAATATGTCTTTTATGTGAGTTTTTGCTGCACCGGTTCATCCTTGAGTTTGCTTCAAATAACCTTGCTAGCCTAAACCTTGTATCGAGAGGGAATACTTCTCATGCATCCAAAATCCTTGAGCCAACCACTATGCCATTTGTGTCCACCATACCTACCTACTACATGGTATTTCTCCGCCATTCCAAAGTAAATTGCTTGAGTGCTACCTTTAAAATTCCATCATTCACCTTTGCAATATATAGCTCATGGGACAAAATAGCCTTAAAAACTATCGTAGTATTGAATATGTACTTATGCACTTTATCTTTTATTAAGTTGCTTGTTGTGCGATAACCATGCTTCGGGGAACGCCATCAACTATTGTTGAATATCATGTGAGTTGCTATGCATGTCCGTCTTGTCTGAAGGATCTATCACCTTAATGATTGGAGCATGCAAATTGTTAGAGAAAAACATTGGGCCGCTAACTAAAGCCATGAATCATGGTGGAAGTTTCAGTTTGGACATATATCCTCAATCTCATATGAGAATAATAATCATTGCTACATGCTTATGCATTTAAGAGGAGTCCATTATCTGTTGTCCATATTGTCCCGGTATGGATGTCTAAGTTGAGAATAATCAAAAGCGAGAAATCCAAAATGCGAGCATTCTCCTTAGACCTTTGTACAGGCGGCATGGAGGTACCCCTTTGTGACACTTGGTTGAAACATGACATGCAAAGATCCGGTAGTCCAAGCTAAGTAGGACAAGGTGCGGGCACTATTAGTATACTATGCATGAGGCTTGCAACTTGTAAGATATAATTTACATAACTCATATGCTTTATTACTACCGTTGACAAAATTGTTTCATGTTTTCGAAATAAAAGCTCTAGCACAAATACAGCAATCGATGCTTTCCTCTTTGAAGGACCATTCTTTTACTTTTATTGTTGAGTCAGTTTACCTATCTCTCTCCACCTTAAGAAGCAAACACTTGTGTGAACTGTGCATTGATTCCTACATACTTGCATATTGCACTTGTTATACTACTTTATGTTGACAATATCCATGAGATATACATGTTATAAGTTGAAAGCAACCGCTGAAACTTAATCTCCCTTTGTGTTGCTTCAATACCTTTACTTTGATTTATTGCTTTATGAGTTAACTCTTATGCAAGACTTATTGATGCTTGTCTTGAAGTACTATTCATGAAAAGTCTTTGCTTTATGATTCACTTGTTTACTCATGTCATTACCTTTGTTTTGATCGCTGCATTCATTACATATGTTTACAAATAGTATGATCAAGATTATGATGGCATGTCACTTCAGAAATTATCTTTGTTATCGTTTTACCTGCTCGGGACGAGCAGAACTAAGCTTGGGGATGCTGATACGTCTCCAACGTATCGATAATTTCTTATGTTCCATGCTACTTTATTGATGATACCTACATGTTTTATGCACATTATATGTCGTATTTACGCATTTTCGGAACTAACCTATTAACAAGATGCCGAAGAGCCAGTTGTTTTCTGCTGTTTTTGGTTTTAGAAATCCTAGTAACGAAATATTCTCGAATTGGACGAAATCACCGCCTGGGTCCTATTTTTGCACGAAGCTTCCGAAGACCGAAGGGGAGTCGAAGTGGGGCCACGAGGTGGCCACACCATAGGGCGGCGCCGGCCGGCCGCGCCTGTGGTGTGGGCCCCTCGCGCCGCCTCTTGACCTGCCCTTTCGCCTACTTATAGCCTCCGTCGCGAAACCCCGATCGAGAGCCACGATACGAAAACCTTCCGAGACGCGCCGCCGCGAATCCCATCTCGGGGATTCAGAGATCGTCCGGCACCCTGCCGGAGAGGGGATTCATCTCCCGGAGGACTCTTCATCGCCATGATCGCCTCCGGAGTGATGAGTGAGTAGTTCACCCCTGGACTATGGGTCCATAGCAGTAGCTAGATGATCGTCTTCTCCTTATTGTGCTTCATTGTTGGATCTTGTGAGCTGCCTAACATGATCAAGATCATCTATCTGTAATACTATATGTTGTGTTTGTCGGGATCCGATGGATAGAGAATACTATGTTATGGTGATTATCAATCTATTGTTTATGTGTTGTTTATGATCTTGCATGCTCTCCGTTATTAGTAGAGGCTCTGGCCAAGTTTTTACTCTTAACTCCAAGAGGGAGTATTTATGCTCGATAGTGGGTTCATGCCTTCATTGACACCTGGGACAGTGACAGAAAGTTCTAAGGTTGTGATGTGCTGTTGCCACTAGGGATAAAATATTGATTCTATGTCTAAGGATGTAGTTGTCGATTACATTACGCACCATACTTAATGCAATTGTCTGTTGCTTAGCAACTTAATACTGAATGGGGTTCGGATGATAACCTGAAGGTGGACTTTTTAGGCATAGTTGGATGGCGGTCTATGTACTTTGTCGTAATGCCCGGATTAAATCTCACTATATTTATCATATCATGTACATGCATTGTTATGCCCTTCTCTATTTGTCAATTGCCCGACTGTAATTTGTTCACCCAACATGCTTTTATCTTATGGGAGAGACACCTTGTGGACCCCGGTCCTATTCTTTACATAGCATATAATCTACTGCAAGACTTGTTTTACTGTTTTCTTGCAAACAATCATCTTCCACTCGATACGCTTAATCTTTGTTACAGCAAGCCGGTGAGATTTACAACCTCACATTTCGTGGGGCAAAGTACTTTGGTTTTGTTGTGCAGATTCCACGTTGGCGCGGAATCCCTGTTGTTGCGCCGCATCACATTTCGCCACCATCAACCTTCAACGTTTCTTGGCTCCTCCTGGTTCGATTAAACCTTGGTTTCTTTCTGAGGGAAAACTTGCCACTGTGCGCATCATACCTTCCTCTTGGGGTTCCCAACGGACGTGTACATCTACGCGCATCAATAAGTCAACTTGTTTCACCACCACAAACTTCACGTGTTGGTATTTCTGCTGAATCTGAAAATTCCTCTGATAATTTTGATGATGCTTCTACTGTGCTTGATAATACTGGTTCATTAGGTCCTTTTCTAGATGCTACAATTGCTAGGTCTAGACAAATTGAAAATACTGAAACTCCTAATGAAAATACTGTTACACCTGTTAATTCACCTGAGATTGATGATCTTGATGAAGATTATGTGGAACTTGATGATGATTTTATTGATAAATGCAATGCTACTACTAGTACAAGTAACCTTAAAAAGCTTATTGCACAACATGTTGTTAGATATAAACTGTCTCCTGATCCTAAATTTGCCACATCTCCTATAAATATTAAGGATAAAGATTATGACTTTTCTCTTGATTTATCTCATATATCTATTGTCGAGAAAACACCTTTTTGTGGTACTGAAAAAGAGAGTGCTGTAGAACATATGAATGAGCTTTCCACTTTAAGTAGCTTGTTTTCTGATGATGTTAAGATGCGTACTTATTTTGTTGCTAAGATTTTCCCTTTCTCATTAAAGGATGATGCTAAGATTTGGTATAATAATTTGCCTCCTGATTCTATTGATAGTCCAAGTTGTTTGCTTGATGTTTTCTTTCGAAAATACTTTCCCGCTAGTGCTCAACATATGGCTCTGCAGAGAATTTATAGTTTTGATCAAGAAGATGGAGAGAAATTGCCTGAAGCTTGGGCAAGATTTTGCTCTCTTATTAGAGCTCGGCCTGGACATGATTTGGAAAAGCATGATTTACTTGATATATTTTATAGTGGACTAACCATTGAGTCTAGGGCATACCTGGATAGTTGTGCTGATTGTGTTTTCAGGAAAAGAACTCCGGACGAAGCTGAAGAATTATTGGCTAAGATAAGAAAAAATCATGATGATTGGTCTACACCTGAACCAACCCCGACACCAATATTGAAGAAGAGGGGTATGATTGAATTAAATGATGAAGATATGAGGGAAGCTAAGAAATCTCTTATGGAGAAGGGTATTAAATCTGAAGATGTGAAGAATTTACCTCCTATAGAAGACCTATGTAAGATAATTCCCCCTTCATCCACAATTGAGGTACATTCCCTTCAACGCTTTGATAGAGGAGATATCCCTTATTCAAAACCTCCTGATCAATGTTTAGATGAATTTGATAATTATATTGTTAAGCAAAATAATTTTAATATGAGAGTAGAGAATCATCTAATGGAAAATTCTCAAGCTATTAGTAAATTGCATAATATTGTGGAGAGAACCTCCAATGATGTTAAGATGCTTGTTAAACATTTTAATATGATTCAAACTCAAATTGATCAACTTACTAAAGTGCAAAATGACTTGTTAAAAAATACTCATGAAGAGAAACATGCTTATGAAGTAACAACTAGAGGCGGTGTTTCTACCCAGGATCCTCTATATCCTGAAGGGCACCCCAAAAGAATTGAACAAGATTCTCAACAAACTAAAGAAATTAGTAGTCCTTCTAAGAAAAAGAAGAAGAAACATAAAACTGTTGTAGAATCCTCTGAACCTGTTAATGATCCTAATAGTATTTCTATTTCTGATGCTGAAACCGAAAGTGGTAATGAACATGATGAAGATAATGATAAGAATGATACACCTGATAAAGAAGAAATTGAAAAAGAACCTGAAAAGCATGCTAAAAATAAGAAGTACACTAAAGAAGATTTTATTACAAAGAAACATGGTAATGAAAGAGAACCTTGGGTTCAAAAGCAAATGCCTTTTCCTGCTAAGAAACTGAAATCAAAGGAGGAGGAACATTATAATAAATTTTGTGATTGGATGAAACCTTTATTTTTGCAAATCCCTTTGACTGATGCTATTAAATTGCCTCCTTATTCAAAGTATATGAAAGATATTGTCTCTAACAAAAGGAAAATTCCTAATGAGGAGATTTCCACTATGCTCGCTAATTACTCTTTAATGGTAAGGTTCCAAAGAAGCTTGGAGACCCAGGTATACCTACTATTCCTTGTTCTATCAAGAATAATTATGTTAGAACTGCTCTATGTGATTTGGGAGCAGGAGTTAGTGTGATGCCTTTTTCTCTTTACAAGAGACTTGATTTAGATAAGTTAATACCAACTGATATATCTTTGCAAATGGCTGATAAATCTACTGCTATTCCTGTTGGTGTATGTGAAGATGTTCCTGTTCAAGTTACTCAAAATTGCTTAATATTAACTGATTTTGTTGTGTTGGAAATGCCTGAAGATGATAATATGTCCATTATTCTTGGAATACCCTTTCTTAATACTGCAGGGGCTGTTATTGATTGCAATAAAGGAAAAGTAACTTTCAATGTTGATGACAAGGAACATACTGTCTATTTTCCCAAGAGGATTGATAAAGTATATGGAGTTAATACAATTTGTAATTTGAAAACTATCAAGGTGGGATCATTTGATTGTCCTATATATGAGCCTAAAGAAGAATATCGAACTCTTGTGATTGGATCCATATCAATTCAATATAAGGTAACATGATTGATTTGAGGTTTATTTCTTCTTATGTCATATAAAATTTATTTGGTAGCAAGACTTGATCAACCTTGTTAACAAGTATATTTTAATGCATAAGAGAGCTAAACAACATTTCTTTCTTTCTTTCTTCCTCCACTTGTTTTACTTGCTGTAGCACTTTTTGTTTTGCAATATGCTTTAGTTGTTTAAGATTTTGGAAATCATTTTCCTGCGCAGTAATAATTACTTTAACACCCAGAAATGTGCATTTTTCGAAGTTCTCAAAAATTTACAAAAATTATACTGGTAGTCTTATTTTTCGAAGGGGCACTGGGAGCACCTGGGGATGACCAGTGGGGCACCCCAGGGTGGCACCCCACAGGCCGGCGCGGCCAGCAAGGGGGCGCGCCACCCTGTGGTGTGGGCCCCTCCTTGCCCCACTTTTTCACTTCTTCCTCCCATTCTCTTCTCTCTCCCGAAAAAACTCGTACTCACTTTCTCTCACTCGCGTTTCTGCTCAAGAACTCGAGATTTCTCGATCTCTTTGCTCAGCCCAGATTTCTGTTTGAAATTTGGCACATTTGCTCTCCGGTATGTGACTCCTTTGATTATCCAATTAGAATTTTGTTTGGTTGAGTATATCTTGAATATTTTGCTGCTGTAGGTAACATGTTTAGTGAGCTTGCATGCTTGTTCTAAGTGGTAGAAACTAATTTTGATGCATGTTTAGTACTCTAGCAAGTTCCTATAGTAGTTCCCCTCAATTATATACCTTGAAATCAAATTTTATAATGATTGTTGAAAAATTTCAGAAAAGGAAAATGGACAACTACAACTTTGGAGAGGTGTTCGAAAGAGAGACGACGAGCACGGGGAGGCCCTCAAGGGCATCCACTCGGATTAGACGATCCTATAATGAGGACGTCATTGCACCAAGCTTCGATGAGGACAATGGAGCCCCTAATGCTTCACCTTTCCCATGTTATAACTTTTTGAGCAATGCAGGGTTGCTGGATGATTTCTTGACTCTCGTCGGAAAGGCGGGTTTAACCACCTATATGGAGGATGAGAGGAAGCAATACTACATGCTCACTAAAATCTTTGTGGAGAGCTTCAAGTTCAACAACAAGCACTTCCACCCGACGGTTGCATTCAAGATCTATGGTAATCCTGTTACTATGAAGTTGAAAGATTTTTGTGCTGCATTGGATATTGCCCCTGTAGGTACAGCAAGGAAGATCGAGGACAACCCCAAGGCTTTGCTGGAGCTCTATCGAGAAATCACCAATGACGATTGCCGCACCATTCAGCGTGGCAAGATAAGAAACATCCAACTTCCCGCCATTAAGTATTTTGCTTATTACCTTGCTACTAGCATTCTTGGTAGGGAGAACACTAGTAATATTTCTAGTTATCATCTTGCTTTCTTAATTGCTGCACTCACTGGAGAGACACCTTATCATCTTGGTGCTCTTGTTGCTCGCCGTTTGTCTAACAAGGGGCCTATTTATGGGGGAATAATTGCATCGCGTATTTTGGCACGTCTAGATCTTCCTCTTGACCCTACTGATGTGGAACTAACCCCTGTTAGGTTAGATATTGCTGCTATGAAGAGTCACCAATTTGTTACAGCTGACTCTAGTATGGATAATATTGTTTATAGAATGTTATTTGCTGACGGGGATGAGAGGGAAGTCCTCTTGCCCCAAACAGATTTGTTCAGTGTTGACAGGAAACCATGGTCGCGCTCTAAGGAGGAGGTGGATGAGCAACTGAAGATACAAGGCTTCCACCAGCAACATGACTCCGAGGATGCCGAGCCCTCCTACGACTACACCGTCACGTACCCTGTTGCTTCTTCCAGCACATACCCAACCGGGCGTTCTTCGTCATACTACGGAGACACCACTTCATGGGGACCATGGGAATGAACTCCACTTAGGCCAAAAGCCTAAGCTTGGGGGGAGGTATACCGGCATCACTCATTCTCTGCATATTATGGTTGCTGGATACTTGTACATACTTGTTTAGTTTCTTAGAGTGGTTTTCTAATGAGAGGGAGAT
Organism: Lolium multiflorum; assembly: GCA_030979885.1. Classification (NCBI taxonomy): domain Eukaryota; kingdom Viridiplantae; phylum Streptophyta; class Magnoliopsida; order Poales; family Poaceae; genus Lolium; species Lolium multiflorum. Next base: position 76,690,077 of record CM061748.1, on the reverse strand, counting down.
GATATTTGGGGAAGTGCTGTCCAAAAACAGATTCTGGGCTGTTACCAAAAAAAATCGTGCGCACAGCCAGAACGTTATTTTGAGTTGAAATTTTTTGAGCATGTGCCCCAAGTTGTTATCTAACTTTCATTAGTTGAACACTTTTTGAACTGAGCAACGGAAGATTTTTGTTAAATTCGATTTCTGTACTGCTGTCAGGTTTTGGCAGATTTCTGCCATCCTGCTTTTCTGTGTTTCTGCTAGTTTGCATTCTCTTGTTTTTGCTTTGTTTCTTTCCTAAAACACAAAAAGACCAAAAATATTTCTGTTGTTTCTCTTCAACATTTGTTTATTTGGTTCTTTTCTCTTATTTTACTTTATTTGCTATCGTTGGTTTGCTATGAGAAAACCCAAAAAGATTTTGCTTTGTTTGCTTGTTCCCTTTTGTTCTTGTTTCTAACCCGAAAACACCAAAAATATTTGTTGTTCTTCTTTGGTTTTGTAAAGTTCATTAGGAAGTTCAGAGGTCTCCGGTGGTTGGAGCTTGGTTTCATTCCATATTATTATTCAAGCTGCACAAGTGAAAGGCAATAATGACGATCTACGGCAACTTGATTGTGGTGAGAGGCTGGTATGAACTCTATTTGTTTTCATTTTTGTACATATACTCATCCATGTGAGCACACTTAGTTGGTTCATGTGAGGTATATGTCATTTAATGAAAGTCTAGTAGTTTATGATCTCTCATGATTAGTTCCAATCTATTAATAATGAGTAGCATGTCATGAATATTTGCTTGCATTGTTTTATTCATAGATCGGTATGACATTGTGGTATCCTCCTCTGAATAATTCACTTGAATCGACTTGGCACATGCTCACGCATGCATATGACTAAACAAAAGTCAATTAAGCCTCGATGATTTACTTTGCTTCAGAGTTCTTGTATCACTTTTATGCCTCCGTTAATTTTATTTTGTCGCAAGCATGATTATGACGGTTATTGCTCTCTTGATTGTCGCTTCCCAGTCTATTGCTAGCCTTCACTTGTACTGAGCGGGAACGCTGCTCGTGCTTCCAAACACCTGAAAACCAAGTTGTTCCAAAGTGTCCACCATAAATACCTATGCATGGCATTTCAAACCATTCCAAGTAAATTCTCATGTGCTACCTTTAAACCTTCAAACTACTTCTCAATTTGTGTTAATGTTTTATAGCTCATGAGGAAATATGTGGTGTTTTATCTTTCAACCTTGTCATTTACTCCGGACAGACTTTCACCAATGGACTAGTGGCACATCCGCTTATCCAATAATTTTGCAAAAAGAGCTGGCAACGGGGTTCCCAGCCCCAATTAATTAACCTTAATAATTCTCTTCACATGTTTTGCTCTGATTCATCAGTAAGCAACTTAACCTGCAAATAGACACTTCCCCATGGTATGTGAATGTTGGAAGGCACCCGAGGATGGCTTGTGTAAGCAAAGGTTGGGGGAGTGTCATCCATAATGAAACTAAAATACATGTGTAAACAAAAGAGAGGAGGGATGATCTACCTTGCTGGTAGAGATGACGTCCTTCATGGGAGCCGCTCTTGAGAGTCTGGTTGGCGAGGTGGTTAGAGTACCCACTATCATTCGTTGACAACAACAAACACCTCTCAAAATAATTTTATTTCTGTCTTTGAAAAATGAAAAGCTCTAGCACATGTTAATCACTGCTTCCCTCTGCGAAGGGTCAATCTTTTACTTTTATGTTGAGTCACCATCCTTTCTTTGAGCACCTTCTTGAGAGCATGACTGTCATTCTTAGTATAATATGCTTGTCCCAAAATATGATCAGCTGTGGTATAACTTTGATGCTTTTATCTTTGACAATCTTTACTTCTAGTCTTTCTATGAACTTCAGAGGTGCCTGGGCATTTATGTTTTGCTACAAATACAGGCAAGCGAGATACCACTTTATCATATCCTTCTATGAACATTGCAATCCTGCTTATTGAAGTGTTTCATGATGCTTGTTATTAGTTTGTTGGTATCTCTTTCATGATTGACATAGTTACTAGATGACTTTATTTGCATGTACCTTATTATGAATTGCTTAAGCACTTGCCATATCATGAGAATATTTACATCATATGAACAAATGTGTTCGTGAAAGTTCTTTTATCGCACTCAGTTGTTAACTGAATTGCTTGAGGACAAGCAATAAGCTAAGCTTGGGGGAGTTGATACGTCCAAAACGTATCTACTTTCCCGAACACTTTTGCTATTGTTTTGCCTCTAATTTGTGTATTTTGGATACAACTAACACGGACTAACGCTGTTTTCAGCAGAATTGCACTGGTGTCTCGTTTTTGTGCAGAAATTCGACTTTCAGGAAAAACCCCGGAAATAATCGCAATGGGCCTATTTTTACCGTGAAGATGAAGGGCCAAAAGGGCGAACCAGGGGGGCCCGTGGCCCCCAGACCACAGGCCGGCGCGGCCTGGGAGGGGGGCGCGCCGCCCTATGGTCTGGGCGCCTCGGCGGCCCCCCGACGCTCTCCTTTCGACTACATATGCCTTTCGACCTAAAAACGCCAGGGGGTTCGACCATATTTCCAGAGACCATCCAGACGCCACCGCCATCGCGAAACTCCGCTCGGGACCGAAACTCCGTTTCCACCCGCCGGACGGGGAATTGGAGGGATCTTCACCGCCATCATGACCGATGCCTCTCCATCGACCAGCCATGTTTCCCCATCCATGTGTGAGTAATTCCCCCGCTGTAGGCTGAAGGGGATGGTAGGGATTGGATGAGATTGATCATGTAATAGTCACAAGATTGTTAGGGCATGGTGCCTAGTATCCGTAGATGTTACTTTTATGATATTGTTGCAACTTGTTATGCTTAATGCTTGTCACTAGGGCCCGAGTGCCATGATCTCAGATCTGAACATGTTATTGTTTCATCATGATATGCATTGTTTTATGATCTTACCTGCAAGTTGTATACACACGTTGCTGTCCGGAACCCGAGGCCCCAAAGTGACAGAAATTGGGACAACCGGAGGGGAAGGCGGTGATGTGAGGATCACATGTGTTCACGGAGTGTTAATGCTTTGCTCCGGTACTCTATTAAAAGGAGTACCTTAATTTCCAGTAGTTTCCCTAGAGGCCCGGCTGCCACCGGCTGGTAGGACAAAAGATGTTGTGCAAGTTTATCATTGCGAGCACGTACGACTATATATGGAACACATGCCTATTGATTGATTAGTACTTGGATACCGCTTTATTATTATCTGCAAATGCCCTACCATGATTGTTATATGAATTCTCTCATCCATGCAACACCCGTTCATCCGTCCCTGTGCCTACAGTATTTTAATCCTGCTGTTTACTATAATCACTACTGCTGTCTTTATTTCACCGCTGCTGTTATTTCACTATTCCTACTGCTATAAAACTGTTGCTATCGATAAACTCTTGCGAGCAAGTCTGTTTCCAGGTGCAGCTGAATTGACAACTCCGCTGTTAAGGCTTACAAGTATTCTTTGTCTCCCCTTGTGTTGAATCAATAAATTGGGTAATACTTCCCTCGAAGACTGTTGCGATCCCCTATACTTGTGGGTCATCAGGGAGTGACAGCAACCCCTAAGATTGTGGATGTGTTGTTGCCACTAGGGATAAAACATCAATGTTTTGTCTAAGGATATTTGTATTGTTTACATTACACACAGTACTTAATGCAATTGTCTGTTGCTTGCAACTTAATACTGGAAGGGTGCGGATGCTAACCCGAAGGTGGACTTTTTAGGCATAGATGCATGCTGGATGGCGGTCTATGTTCTTTGTCGTAATGCCCTAAGTAAATCTCATAGTAGTCATCATGATATGTATGTGCATTGTTATGCCCTCTCTATTTGTCAATTGCCCAACTGTAATTTATTTACCCAACATGTTATTTATCTTATTGGAGAGACACCACTAGTGAACTGTGGACCCCGGTACATTCTTTTACATCTGAAATACAACCTACTGCAATCATTGTTCACTTTTGTTTTCTGCAAGCAAACATCATTTTCCACACCATACGTTTAATCCTTTGTTTTCAGCATGCCGGTGAGATTGACAACCTCACTGTTAAGTTGGGGCAAAGTAGTTTGATTGTGTTGTGCAGGTTCCACGTTGGCACCGGAATTGTTGCGCCGCACTACACTCCTTCACCAACAACCTTCACGTGATCTTCATCTCCTACTGGTTCGATAACTTCTTACTAAGGGAAAACTCATTGTACTCATCATACTCTCATACCTTTGACTTGGGTTAAGTGATCCACAACCCCAAAAGTGTTGATTTTGTGCAATTTACCCTTGTTATACAGCAAATTAATTTGTGTGTGGTCTGTGCGTGATACATGAATTTATAATAACTACTTAGAGATAAAGCAAACAAGTGCACACGAAAATATTCACCTACGCTATGGCTCCCCGGCAACGGCGCCAGAAAAGGTCTTGATAACCCACAAGTATAGGGGATCGCGTGTAGCCTTTTCGATAAGTAAGAGTGTCGAACCCAACGAGGAGCTAAAGGTAGGATAAGTACTCTCTCAAGTTCTATCAACCACTGATACAACTCTACGCGCACTAAGCGTTTGCTTCATCTAGGAAATAAAACTACAGTAGCAATACGGGTATGAGAGATAGCTTTGCAAGATAATAAATACATGAAAGTAAATGTTAGTGCTGCAGCAATAAAGTACACTAAGTAACCATATACTAACAGTACCATGAGTGTGGAAAAGTGGTGGTAATTGTGGTGGCTTTGTCCAAGATTAATTAGTGAAGACATTTAGTTCATTGTCTTTGATGTAGTTTTCAATGTGGGAGAGGCTAAATATACAAGCGCTCCACTACTTGGGATTACAAGTACTATATGATTGGATTGTTAGCAAACATCCATAAATACTAACAATGCATTAAGGTTTCCCCAACCATAGCCTTAAGTTTATGGTCCTCTTACTCTCATACATGCAACTAACCGGTTTGAGCCCTCAGGTTTCTGTCACTCCGGCAGGACTACCCCCTTCCTTTGCACATACTACTAACCCTATGGTGTTGATCCATGCGCGCACAAGTATAATGGACACCAAAGGACAGTACCATATCAACATACAACTCTAATGAACCATAGACATTCAACAAAGCAATCAAAAGACAAATATACTACATACACATGACATAGATCATAGGATAAATATTATAGCATCAAACACCATGTTTACATAGGACGGTACAGGGGTTTGTGGGAGGATGAACCACTGAATACAAGGAGGAGATGGTGATGGAGATGGCGGTGAAGACGTTGGAGAGGGGCAGCAGGGCGGCGGCGGCGCCGGCGGCGCGGGGAACTCCTTTCCCCGCCGCCGGCAAGCTTGGGGAGCGCCGCCCCTTAGCCTCCCTCCTTCATGGCTTCTTGGGAGCCCTCCCCCATGGAGATGGGATCCATGGGGGAGGCAAAAACGTGGCTTTGGTGGCTGGAAATTCGTGGGTGGAGGTGTCCTCCACGAGTTAGGGTTTCCTCCTTTATATAGACTCTCGGATTTCCGTCATCCCATCTAGGGCTTCAGTAAAACGGGTCTCTAGGCCGCATACGGACTCCGATTGGGCCGAATTTTAACTCTAGAACGTTCAGCAGAAAATTATCTACAACTTCCTCTTCAGGCCCAACTCCGTTGGAGGTCATCTTCGAGGGTCAAACAGACAATCTCCGAAAACAGTTCTGGGACAGATTTCAGCAAAGTTCCAATTCGACTCCAACAAGGTTTCCTCTTATATTCTTGATAATTCCTACACATCAAAGTGTAAAACAAGAACATTGTGCACTTTTGCAACTATTAATAGGTTAGTCCAAATAAATCATAAACTTAATATAAAAACAAGTGCCAAAGACATAATATTAGCATGAAACAATCAAAAATTATAGATACGTTTTGGACGTATCAACATCCCCAAGCTTAACTCCTGCTCGTCCTCGAGTAGGTAAGTGATAAAAAGAATAATTTTTGAGGTGACATGCACCTTCAAAGTTCAAAGGATGACTAGATACAAATAATTTAAGAACAAGTAATAACACATTCATGATTCAATCAATAATAATTTTGGGACCATGCACATAGAACTAAGAATGACAACTATGCTCTCATAAGACGGTGCATATAACTTAGAAGATGAAGACTCAACATAAAAGTAAAAGAATGGCCCTTCGCAGAGGGAAGCAGAGATTAAACATGTGCTAGAGCTTTTTATTTTGAAAACATAGAGATATAAAATTTTAAGAGAGGCAATTGTGTCAACGGTAGCAATAAGTAATATAGGTTATGTATAAAACTTCCTATAAGTTGCAAGCCTCATGCATCAAATACTAATAGTGCCCGCACCTTGTCCTAATTAGCTCGGATTTCCATGGATTATCATCGCATTACATATGTTTCAACCAAGTTTCACAAAGGGGTACCTCCATGCCACCTGTACAAAGGTCTAAGGAGAAAGTTCGCATTGGATTTCTCGCTTTTGATTATTCTCAACTTAGACATCCATACCGGGACAACATGGACAACAGACAAATGGACTCCTCTTTAAGCTTAAAGCTTTTGGCAACATAAATTTCTCATAAGAGATTTTTGAGGTTTTAATGTCCATGCTGAAACTTCCACCATGTAAACATGGCTTTGGTTAGCGGCCCAATGTTCTTCTCTAACAATATGCATACTCTAACCTTTTATCATGGTTATCTCCTTTACTTCAGACAAGACGGACATGCATAGTAACTCACATGATATTTATCAAAAATATGATGATGGTGTCCCCATGTCAGCATGGTTGCCACACAACAAGCAACTTATAAGAACTAAGATACATAAGTGACATATTCCTCACCACAATATTTTTTAGGCTACTTTCCCATGAGCTATGTATTGCAAAAACAAGGAATTATTTTGAAGGTTTTAAAGGTAGCACATGTAAATTTACTTGGAGTGGCGGTGAAATACCACATATAGGTAGGTATGGTGGACACTTTTGGCATATTTTGGTTTTTGGTGGTTGGATGCACGAGTAGAGATCATACTCAGTACAGAATGAAGGCTAGCAAAAAGAAAGATAGCGACCAACTAAGAGAGCAATAATGGTCATAATCATGCATAGCGACAAAACTTATTAATTAAAGCATATGGTGATATTAAAAGTCTAAACTAAATGATCAATTCAACCCAATTGAAACATCAGAGGAGATCTTCCATTTGCATCACTATTAATATGAAACCTTTTTACTCGTATCCAACACCAATCAACTTATTTGAAACAACTCTCATTTATAATATTCATTAAAGATCAGAGAGCTAATCATATATAACTGAAGCATACTAACAAGCTCTGAACAAAATAGGAGTGAAAAACCAGAGCTAAACGCAGTACTAGCAAAAATAAAACGCTCGTTGAACAATAAGAGTGAAAACTAGAGCGTTCATACAATTAAAACGGAGCGTGTCTCTCTCCCAAACAAACATGGTATGATGGTGCCCACTTTATTGAAAATAAAATACACAACAGAAAATAAAGACGCTCCAAGAATAACACATAGTATATGAAGCAATAAAAATATAGTGAACAGAAACAAGACCTGATATTTTTATTGATGAAGAAGGGGATGCCTTGGGCATCCCCAAGCTTTGACGCTTGTACTTCTTGAATATATCTTGGGGTGACATGGGCATCCCCAAGCTTGAGCTTTTGTCCATTCTTCATCTCATCTCATCATTCTTCTTTCCTACACTTGAAAACTTCCTTCATACAAAACTCATCACAAATCTCATTAGCAGCGTTAGTGCAATGATAATATTAATCAAATCTACAAAGTTCAGTATGACATATGAAAAGCATTTTAATAAGCATTAGCTACTGTAGCACAACTTCAATAAGGTTCTTTGATCAAGAGAACTCAAAAAGGTGGGCAAAAAGATGCAAATGCAAAACAGTGCAAGAATCTGTCAAAACAGAACAGTTCGTAAAAATTGATTTTTGAAAAATAGTTACGCTGCGTAACTCGAAAAACTCTGAACTAATGAAAGTTAGATAAATACCTGGGGAAGATGCTCGTAAATTGGCAGCTCAAACTTACGTTCTGGTGATTTTTGGCGATTTTTCTCGTGACGAACCAGAAACAGTAAACAAGATTGCAAATCCCCCAAATACCACTTTCTTACCATTAGAGGCAATTCTTGGCACAAAAACAAAACAAACATGATAAGGAGAGGTCATTACAGTAGTAATGACTTCCAAGACTCAACAAAGCAGTAAATAACAGAAATATAAACATATTGGGTTGTCTCCCATAAAGCTCTTTCTTTATAGCCATTTAAGATGGGCATGATTATTTGATGGAGCTCTCAAACCCCCTTTTTTTGTTGTTGTTTTCCAATTATAAGTGAAACTGACAAAGAAACAAGAACCAAATAAAGAACCTAATAAAACTAAATAGGATAAAACCAAAGATAATAAAAGCAACTATATACAATGCTTACATGTGGATGGGTAATATTGAGTTTGAAGGAGACAACCTCATGTTGGTTGATGAATAGGGGGATGCCTTGGGCATCCCCAAGCTTAGATATTTGCATCTTCTTGAATATTCTCTTGGGATCCATCTACACATCCCCAAGCTTGAGCTCTTGCATCCTCTTGCTCATCTCATATCACCATATTGATTGGAACTTAAAAACTGCATCCACATAAAGCTTCACAAAACTCATTAGTAGGTTAGTACTCATTAAATAAAATCCACAAGTGTTCAAGTATCCCTAATTTCTATAAAATCTATCAAATATTTAGCCACTGTAATACTGAGGTTTCTTATTATTTCAATCGTACGTCGAAAACGAAGGAAACTTTTGAATCCTAAGTACAATATTTAAACAAAGAGAATAGAAATCTGTCAAAACTGAACACTCTGTAAAGATGTCACTCAATGAGATAGTTACGTAGCTCAAATCGAAAAACTCATGATTAATGAAAGACAGATCATAACCTCAGGTCTATGCACACAAAAAAATTCAGATCAAAATGCCATACTGAGATTTTTCACGAATTTTTGCAGCACAGCACAGGAAATCTGTCTCAACAGAATCAGTCCGTAAAGATTGAATTATTAGATCTGTCTACGTACCTCAAATCAGAAAAGTCAGAACTAACGAAAGTTAGATAGCAAGCACTACTATGCACTCAAGAAATTTCAGATCAAGATCACGTTCTGGTGATTTTTAAAATTTTCTACAGTGGAGCACAGGAAATCTGTTTTCTAGGCAGCATAGTGACAAACTTGCATAACAAACTAGGGGTTATCTATACATTCTATTTACAGCGGGATATGTACACTATATACACTATTTACAAGTTTTTAATGAAAAGCTTCCATGGAAAGAATTGTTTTGGTTTCGCAGGCATGAACACAAGTGTTCAAGGTCGACCCCCACTTCACCATTACTCATCTTTCCAATCACTTTTCTTTTCTGAAAACATTTTTTTATTTTTTTATATAAGAAGTACAACTAATTTTTTTGTAATTCGCATTCCCTATCCATACAAGAGATAGAGAACAACTAGGTACAGGAAGTAAAACTACTTAGAGATAAAGCAAACAAGTGCACACGAAAATATTCACCTACGCTATGGCTCCCCGGCAACGGCGCCAGAAAAGGTCTTGATAACCCACAAGTATAGGGGATCGCGTGTAGCCTTTTCGATAAGTAAGAGTGTCGAACCCAACGAGGAGCTAAAGGTAGGATAAGTACTCTCTCAAGTTCTATCAACCACTGATACAACTCTACGCGCACTAAGCGTTTGCTTCATCTAGGAAATAAAACTACAGTAGCAATACGGGTATGAGAGATAGCTTTGCAAGATAATAAATACATGAAAGTAAATGTTAGTGCTGCAGCAATAAAGTACACTAAGTAACCATATACTAACAGTACCATGAGTGTGGAAAAGTGGTGGTAATTGTGGTGGCTTTGTCCAAGATTAATTAGTGAAGACATTTAGTTCATTGTCTTTGATGTAGTTTTCAATGTGGGAGAGGCTAAATATACAAGCGCTCCACTACTTGGGATTACAAGTACTATATGATTGGATTGTTAGCAAACATCCGTAAATACTAACAATGCATTAAGGTTTCCCCAACCATAGCCTTAAGTTTATGGTCCTCTTACTCTCATACATGCAACTAACCGGTTTGAGCCCTCAGGTTTCTGTCACTCCGGCAGGACTACCCCCTTCCTTTGCACATACTACTAACCCTATGGTGTTGATCCATGCGCGCACAAGTATAATGGACACCAAAGGACAGTACCATATCAACATACAACTCTAATGAACCATAGACATTCAACAAAGCAATCAAAAGACAAATATACTACATACACATGACATAGATCATAGGATAAATATTATAGCATCAAACACCATGTTTACATAGGACGGTACAGAGGTTTGTGGGAGGATGAACCACTGAATACAAGGAGGAGATGGTGATGGAGATGGCGGTGAAGACGTTGGAGAGGGGCAGCGCGGCGGCGCAGGGCGGCGGCGGCGCCGGCGGCGCGGGGAACTCCTTTCCCCGCCGCCGGCAAGCTTGGGGAGCGCCGCCCCTTAGCCTCCCTCCTTCATGGCTTCTTGGGAGCCCTCCCCCATGGAGATGGGATCCATGGGGGAGGCAAAAACGTGGCTTTGGTGGCTGGAAATTCGTGGGTGGAGGTGTCCTCCACGAGTTAGGGTTTCCTCCTTTATATAGACTCTCGGATTTCCGTCATCCCATCTAGGGCTTCAGTAAAACGGGTCTCTAGGCCGCATACGGACTCCGATTGGGCCGAATTTTAACTCTAGAACGTTCAGCAGAAAATTATCTACAACTTCCTCTTCAGGCCCAACTCCGTTGGAGGTCATCTTCGAGGGTCAAACAGACAATCTCCGAAAACAGTTCTGGGACAGATTTCAGCAAAGTTCCAATTCGACTCCAACAAGGTTTCCTCTTATATTCTTGATAATTCCTACACATCAAAGTGTAAAACAAGAACATTGTGCACTTTTGCAACTATTAATAGGTTAGTCCAAATAAATCATAAACTTAATATAAAAACAAGTGCCAAAGGCATAATATTAGCATGAAACAATAAAAAATTATAGATACGTTTTGGAAGTATCACTCCTCCATAGTTCGGTTCCCCCTAGTTAGGTCAGCCTTGCCGATATCAAGAGAGGTGGGGAACCTGATCTATGTTTGGAGTTTTTAACGAAAGTAGTGTTTCTACGGATTTAGTAGATGTCTTGTTTTTGGCATCATCCTCAATGAAGATGGCATCGTCTATAATAAATGATCTTCAGTTCTACGTTCGACAACGAGATCGCCTTCACGATTCCAACGATGGTGCCAGAAGATTACATTTTTAGGTATGGGCCTTGAGATCTTGTTTCGCCGAATCGATGTTGGATCTTTTCTCATAGTTGTTGCAAGGAGGATTGTCCTTGCACTATATTTTCTGGTTGTTACGTCCTTCGTACTCTCGGCTCCCCAACGACATCGACTAAGATATTCGGTTGTTTTCCCCTCATATTCTAGTGTTGGAACTCTTGCCGATATTAATTGACTACATTAACGGATGCACGCATGCACATAGCCTTGCCATGGCGGCTGAAATTAAAATTATTGGAGAAACTTCATTGTATTTATAGGTCTATGGTTTGGTATTTATTTTTGGATTCCTTCATAAAAATACAATATTGTGTCACGGAAGAAGAAAGAGCTTGAAGTCCTCGAAGAGTTGCTCGTTTTATTTTAGACTTTATTTTGTGATCGTTGAAGACGGATCGTGTATCTCTACCATTCACTACTTGTTACTAGAAATATATGTGGTATTTGTTGTAAACAAAAAAATATTGCCCCATAAAGCAGCATGCTTTTAAATCATCATGAGCCAATAGTTGAGTTAATTAGTCACTAAAAAAGATCATAGTAACTAAGTTTGACACTAAAAGTTGTGTACGCCATGTCTTCATGTGTATCTATAAAAGTGAAAAATGCATACATGTGTTGAATTTTACCCGGGAGTTTTGTTATAACAAAACAGAGATTTGATGCCACTAGTGATGATTTTCTGCATATTTTGCCGCATACATGTTCCAAAATGTTGTGATGCTTGATCTCTAGGCACGCTTCTTGATACGTCCATTTTGCATCACTATTTTATATCATAATTTACTGTTATTCATTGATATATTTCATATTTAGAGATGATACTTATGTTATTTCACCTATTTTGCATGTTTCATGATTATTGGAGAATTATTCACCGGAGTCGATTCTGCTGAAAAAGCACCGTCAGACACCATATTTCTCGAAGATCAACAATTGACGGAAATTACACCGAACATCTTATTTTTCCAGAAGAATGAGCCAGCCAAAAGGAGGAGCCGAGGAGGGCCGCCATGGGCCCCCCATAGGCCGGCGCGGGCCCAGCCCTGGCCGCGCCGCCATGTGGGGAGGGGGCCCAAAGCCCCCCTCGGCCTCCTCTCTTTCGCGTACTTCATCTACCCGAAAACCTAAGGCACGGGGGATAAGCGAGAATAGACACAGCCGCCTCTGCGGGGCGGAAAACACTAGAGAGAAAGAGCTCTCCGGCGGGCAGGACCGGGGAAATTCCTCCCGGAGGGGGAAATCGTCGCCATCGCCATCGTCATCGAGCTGGACTTCATTGGGACCGTCATCATCATCATCTCCACCATCGACACCGCCATCTCCACCGCTGCACCTCGTCTCCGCTGTAACATCTAGGGTTGAATCTTGAGTATTTCATAGGGGAAACTCTCCCGGTATTGATTACTACTTGTTATTGATGCTATTGAGTGAAACCATTGGATCAAGGTTTATGTTCAGATTGTTATCCATCATCATATCACCTCTGATTATGTTCCATATGATGTCTCGTGAGTAGTTCGTTTAGTTCTTGAGGACATGGGAGAAGTCTAAATGTTAGTAGTGAACTATGTTGAGTAATATTTAATGGTTTGATATTTAAGTTGTGGTGTTATTCTTCTAGTGGTGTCATGTGAACGTCGACTACATGATACTTCACCTTTATGGGCCTAGGGGAGTACATCTTGTATTCGGTTGCTAATTGTGGGGTTGCCGGAGTGACAGCAACCTGAACCCCCGTTGGTATATCGATGCAGGAGGGATAGCAGGATCTCAGAGTTTAAGGCCGTGGTTAGATTTATCTTAATTACTTTCTTGTATTTGCGGATGCTTGCAAGGGGTATAATCACAAGTATGTATTAGTCCTAGGAAGGGCGGTGCATTAGCATAGGTTCACCCACACAACACTTATCAAAACAATGAAGATTAATCAACTATATGAAGCGAAAGCACTAGACTAAATCCCCGTGTGTCCTCAAGAACGTTTGGTCATTACAAGTAAACAAACCGGCTTGTCCTTTGTGCTAAAAAAGATTGGGCCACTCGCTGCAATTATTACTCTCGCATTTTACTTACTTGTACTTTATTTATCTGCTATATCAAAACCCCCTGAAAACTTGTCTGTGAGCATTTACGTGAATCCTTCATCGAAACCGCTTGTCAACACCTTCTTGGGTTCGACACTCTTATTTATCGAAAGTACTACGATACACCCCTATACTTGTGGGTTATCAAGATTATTTTCTAGCGCCGTTGCCGGGAGTGAAGCGCTATTGGTAAGTGGAATTGGTAAGGAAAACTTTTACTGTACGTGCTGATTTCTGCCTGCTGCTATAAGTCATTATGGAGAGATCCTCTCTTGAATTTCTATTTGGGAAATCTACTACTACTGCAACGGTAGTGGATGAGGCGCCAGGTGAGAAAGTAATACCGTATAAAATACCTATGAAGATTATTGAACGTGTTTTGGATAACCGCTATGAAGGGGATGGAACTGTTCATCCTGGAGATCATTTACTGTTTTTACATGAATTATGCGGGTTATTCAAGTGTGAAGGTATTTCAATGGATGAAGTTAGGAAGAAATTATTTGCTATGTCGCTGTCTGGTAAAGCGGCGCATTGGTATAAACTGCTAAAGGATGGGCATTCTCTTGATTGGAAGGATATTGTGCCTCTATTTTATTCTAAATTCTATCCTCCAAGTGAAATTCACAAAGACCGAAACCGTATATATAATTTTTGGCCTCATGATGGAGAGAGTATTGCCCAAGCATGGGGGAGATTGAAGTCTTTAATGCTCAAATGCCCCATTCATGAGCTTCCTGGTAATATCATCATTGATAATTTCTATGCAAGACTTTCTTTTCAAGATAAAACCTTGCTGGATACTACTTGTTCTGGATCATTCACACGCAATAAAGAAGAGTTTAAATGGTACCTTCTAGATCGGATCCAAGAAAATACTGAAGGATGGGAGAATGACAAAGGTAGAGTGTCAGGTATAAATTATGATTATGAATGCATTGAAACTTTTATGGATACTGATAAATTTCATAATATGAGTGCTACATATGGTCTTGACTCTCAAGTTGTTGCAAATTTTTATAAAGCTTTTGCCTCTCATTTTGAATTGCCTAGGAAGAATTTTGATAAGTATCATGAACCTTATAAAGATAAAACTGATTCACCTATAGGTAAATGTATTGAAATTAAAACTGTTGATCATGTTCTTCCTGAAGCTTATATTGAAAAAACTCCTTTCCCTTCTAAAATGAAGGAGTATTCTGTTATAACTAGTGTAGTTAATAAAAGTGCAAAGAAACCTATAGAACCTGAGGAGCAAATAAAGGTTGAACCTGCTGTTGCAATAGTTAAAGATCTTGTGACTGAAAATGTGGAAGATGGTCATATTATTTTCTGTGAAGATGCTTCTAATATTGTTTCGCATCCTAATAAGTCTAGGAAAGCCAGTGTTCCTGTGCTCTCTGTTAGAATTGGTGATCATTGTTATTATGGTTTATGCGACATTGGTGCAAGTATTAGTGCCATTCCTTATGAGCTTTACACGAAAATCATGCATGAAATTGGTTCTTGTGAACTTGAAGATATTGATGTGGTTATTCGGCTAGCTAATAGAGAAACTATCTCTCCTATTGGTATTGTTCGAGATGTTGAAGTTCTATGTGGTAAGATTAAATATCCTGCTGACTTTTTGGTACTTGGTTCTGCTGCTAGTAAGTCTTGTCCTATTATTTTTGGTAGACCTTTTCTAAATACTTGTGGAGCTGTTATAGATTGTAAGAAAGAGAAAATTGTTACTAAATTTGCTGGTGAATCTTATGAGTTTAACTTCTCTAAATTTGCCAAAACTCCTTATAAAGCTGATTTGCCTAATGATGATTTTAGAGTTGAACAATGTGCATCTATTGCTCTTGCTCCTAATAATCCTTTGCAACAACATTTGGAGGATAGTGAGAGTGAAGTCTTTAGGGAAGAAAGGGATGAGCTTGATGAAATTTTCCTTCGTCAACCCATTCTTAAACATGACTTACCGGTTGAAGATCTAGGTGTAACACCACCACCAAAGGAAGATCCTGTATTTGATTTGAAACCATTACCTGATAATCTTAAGTATGCTTATATTGATGATAAGAAAACATATCATGTTATTATTAGTGCTAAGCTTTCAGATTTTGAAGAAGAAAGATTATTGGAAATATTGAAGAAACACCGAGGAGCTATTGGCTACACTCTTGATGACTTGAAGGGGATTTCTCCCGCTATTTGCCAACATGCCATCAACATGGAAGATGATGCAAAACCTGTTGTTGAACATCAGCATCGTCTAATTCCTAAGATGAAGGATGTGGTAAGGAATGAAGTATTAAAACTTCTTGAAGCAGGTATTATATATCCTATTGCTGATAGTAGATGGGTTAGTCCTGTGCATTGTGTTCCTAAGAAAGGAGGAATAACTATTGTTCCTAATGATAATGATGAGCTCATCCCTCAAAGAGTAGTTGTAGGGTATAGAATGTGCATTGATTATCGAAAAGTTAATAAAGTTACTAAGAAAGACCATTACCCTTTACCTTTTATTGATCAAATGTTAGAAAGGTTGTCTAAAAATACTCATTTCTGCTTTCTTGATGGTTATTTTGGGTTTTCACAAATTGCTGTTAGAGCTAAAGATCAAGAGAAAACCACTTTCACTTGTCCCTATGGAACTTATGCTTATAGGCGTATGCCTTTTGGTTTATGTAATGCTCCTGCTACTTTCCAAAGATGCATGTCTGCTATTTTTCATGGCTTTTGTGAAAAGATTGTTGAGGTATTCATGGATGATTTTTCTGTCTATGGGAATTCTTTTGATAATTGCTTGCGAAACCTTGATAAAGTTTTGCAGAGATGTGAAGAAACTAACCTTGTTCTTAATTGGGAGAAATGCCACTTTATGGTTAATGAAGGAATTGTATTGGGACATAAAATTTCCGAGAGAGGTATTGAAGTTGATAGAGCTAAAGTTGAAGCGATTGAGAAGATGCCCTATCCTAGGGATGTTAAAGGTATTCGTAGTATTCTTGGTCATGCTGGTTTTTATAGGAGATTTATTAAAGATTTCTCTAAAATTTCAAAGCCTCTTACTAATCTTCTTCAAAAAGATGTACCTTTTGTTTTTGATGATGATTGTAAGGAAGCCTTTGAAACTCTAAAGAAAGCCTTAACAACTGCTCCTGTAGTGGACCTCCCGATTGGAATTTGCCTTTTGAAATTATGTGTGATGCTAGTGATTTTGCTATAGGTGCTGTCCTTGGACAGCGAGTAGATAAAAAATTGAATGTTATTCATTATGCTAGTAAAACTCTAGATGCTGCTCAAAGAAATTATGCTACAACTGAGAAAGAGTTATTAGCCGTAGTTTTTGCATGTGACAAGTTTAGATCTTATATTGTTGATTCAAAAGTCACAGTTCATACTGATCATGCTGCAATTAGGTACCTTATGGAAAAGAAAGATGCTAAGCCAAGGCTTATTAGATGGGTGCTTCTTTTGCAAGAATTTGATTTACATATTGTAGATAGGAAAGGTGCTGATAATCCTGTTGCTGATAATTTGTCTAGATTGGAAAATATTGCTTATGATCTTGTTCCTGTTGATGATAGTTTTCCAAATGAACAATTGGCTGTAATGAAGGTGAGCTCGCGAGATAGTCCTTGGTATGCTGATTATGCTAACTTTATTGTTTCAAAATACTTGCCTCCAACCTTTTCAGCTCAGCAAAGGAGGAAATTCTTTTATGATTTAAGGCATTATTTTTGGGATGACCCACACTTATATAAAGAAGGAGTGGATGGTATTATGCGAAGATGTGTTCCAGAATATGAACAACAAGAGATATTGAGTAAGTGTCATGGTAGTGTTTATGGAGGACATCACCTGGAGATAGAACCGCACAAAAGGTTCTACAATCAGTTTTTATTGGCCAACTCTTTAAAGATGCAAGGAAGTTTATCTTATCTTGTGATGAATGTCAAAGAGTTGGTAATATCTCTAGACGCAATGAAATGCCTATGAATTACACTCTTGTTATTGAACCATTTGATTGTTGGGGATTTGACTTCATGGGTCCTTTCCCTTCTTCAGAAGGTAACACTCATATACTTGTCGCTGTTGATTATGTTACTAAATGGGTGGAAGCCATACCTACAAAAAGTGCTGATGGTGAGACCTCTTTAAAAATGCTTTTAGATGTTATTTTTCCTAGATTTGGAGTACCTAGATATATTATGACTGATGGAGGTTCTCACTTTATTCATGGTGGTTTTAGAAAAACTCTTGCTAGATATGGTATTAATCATAGAATTGCTTCAGCTTATCATCCTCAAACCAGTGGGCAAGTAGAATTATCAAATAGAGAAATTAAATCTATCTTGCAAAAGACTGTTAATAAATCTAGAAAAAATTGGGCTATTAAGTTAAAGGAAGCATTGTGGGCTTATAGAACTTCTTATAAAAATCCTATGGGGATGTCTCCTTATAAAATGGTTTATGGAAAAGCTTGTCATTTACCTTTAGAACTAGAGCACAAAGCTTATTGGGCTGTAAGAGAACTTAATAAAGATTTTAAACTTGCCGGTAAGAAAAGGTTGCTACAATTGAGTTCTTTAGATGAATGGAGAAGTGAAGCTTATGAAAATGCTAAACTTTTTAAGGAGAAAGTTAAGAAATGGCATGATAGAAGAATCATTAAAAGATAATTTAATGTTGGAGATAAAGTCCTATTGTATCGGTCTCGTCTCAGATTTTTTGCAGGGAAATTACTCTCAAAATGGGAAGGACCATATGTCATTGAGGAGGTGTATCGTTCAGGAGCAATAAAAATTGCCTCGCTGAAAGATGATGCTACACAAGTGGTGAATGGACAAAGACTCAAGCATTATATTTCTGGAGATTCTTATAATGAAGATATTGATGTTATTCAAGTGGTGACTCCGGAAGCCTTCATCAAAGACCAAATTGACAGTTCTGCAGAGTTCGACTTTGAATAGGTAAGTTTTAGTAATAAAAAGTCCACGTTTAACTTTCCGAACAATATTTATGCTATTTTTGGAAAATATGAAAAATTACGAGATTGAAACGGAGTGGAGGAGACGCACGAGGGCGTGCCCCATAGGCCGGCGCGGGCCCCACCCTGGCCGCGCCGCCCTATGGGGACAGCCCCTCGGCGTCCCGTTTCCACTCGTTTTCGGCCTGGTACCTTCCTTTTGTCGTGAAAATATTTGCTATATAATCCCCCGGATCCCCAAGGTCCGTATATTGTTTTCTCGTCGTGTTTTGTTTCGAGCTGCTGGATCTGTTTTTGATCTAGAAGCACCATGGTCTCCAACAACAAGGACAAGGAGCCTTTGGAGGAAGATATTCAAGACCCCGATTTGAAGGAAGAAGTCAAGAGAGAGGATGAAGAAGAAGTGGATGAAGTTCCGCGAGTATACCCGCGCGCCACCGTTGCAAGCATCAGAGTGGTGGCAAATCCGTTCAACACCAAGAAAAGCGCACGGATTAGCACCGGAGGAGGAGTTCCACGTCGCTTCCTAGCTCCAAGGACATCTCCTCCAGGCATTGACAACCCTTTCCGCACTCTAATCTATAGTCGTCAAATTGAAAGGACTCCCAAGGCAATATTGCCTAGTGGTTGGGATATGGATCATTCTAACACTGCATGAAAGATGAAACCTGAAGCTGAAGGGTGGGGAAACAACTCTAAGAGTTGGGACTCACCGTCTGACATACTCATGAACCGCGTTGAGCACAACTCGGAGCTGATTCGCAACCTCACTTACGAGATTGAGGACCTAAAGGAACTTGTTAAGAAGCTTATCAAGAGTTCATCATCACCACCGAAGGAGTAGTTCATCATTGGTATTGGCATCCCCTTGGTTTGTTCCAAGCTTGGGGGAGTGCCGCGGTATCACATCATCACTATCTTTTACTTTTTACTATCAAGTAGTGTCATATCATGAGTAGGGAAGTTATCATATAGGATGGTTTGCAGTGTGGAAGTATCTCTCTTAGTTGGTTATCTATGTATCCCTTGGTGTGAGTTATCGTTATGGAATATTAATGAGAAGTCTTATCATTTATTTTCTGCACACCTTATTTTAGTTTGCAATTTTTGTTATATGATTACTCTTATCATTAGTATTGATATCACTTTGGGAGCATCAAGTAAATCTATTTGGTTTTGGCAAACTTAGCAATGGTCAATAGCAACAATACTTTGATGTTTAAATAGAAAAGGGAAATACATGTAGATATATTACTTTATTATCTTTCTGCTAATGAGTTTAGTATTCTGAAGTTAAAATTGCTTGTGCTTACAAGAAAGATGCATGATTGTTTCTATCACATGTATATTTGTTTGTTTCCCTCAACTCTTATGCTTGCTACCCAACCTTGCTAGCCAAAGACCTGTATTGAGAGGGAATGCTTCTCATACATCCAAACCTTAAACCAAACCCATGCCATTTGTGTCCACCATAACTACCTACTATGTGGTATTTTGCGCCACTCCAAGTAAATACTTCATGTGCTACCTTTAAACAATTCAAACTATATTACTCCTTATTTGTGTCAATGTTTTATAGCTCATGAGGAAGTATGTGGTGTTTTATCTTTCAATCTTGTTGGGCGGATTTTCACCAATGGACTAGTGGCACATCCTCTTATCCAATAATTTTGCAAAAAGAGCTGGCAACGGGGTTCCCAGCCCCAACTAATAACTTTCATTAATAATTCTCTTCACATGTTTTGCCCTGATTTATCAGTAAGCAACTTAATTTTGCAATAGACACTCCTCCATGGTATGAGAAATGTTGGAAGGCACCCGAGGATTCGGTTAGCCATGGATTGAGAAAGCAAAGGTTGGGGGAGTGTCATCCATAAATAAAACTAAAATACATGTGTAAACAAAAGAGAAGGGGGATGATCTACCTTGCTGGTAGAGATAACGTCCTTCATGGGAGCCGCTCTTGGAAGGTCTGTTTGGCAAGGGGGTTAGAGTGCCCACTACCATTCGTTGACAATAGCAAACACCACTCAAAATCTTACTTTCATGCTCTTTATATGATTTCAAAACTTAAAAAGCTCTAGCACATGATTTAATCCCTACTTCCCTCTGCGAAGGGCCTATCTTTTACTTTTATGTTGAGTCAGTAAACCTATTTCCCTCTATCTTAAGCAAGCAATTGAGTTGTTGTGATCCAACCATTTATGCTATGATCTAGTTAATCATGCCTTTTATGCTTTCTTGTTTAGTACAAATTTTATCTGAATGAATATGACTTTGAAGGCTATCAATGATTATGAGGAGATTGTTATGATTAAGGATGTAAGCTTGGCCATAAAAGATATAAAGGCTTTGCTCGGAAGATAAGTACAATCTGTTAATAGTTCTTTGACCAAGAACAAAGTTTGCCATAACCAATTATGATTTCCTATGCACCTTTATTTGTGATTTCTCTTTACTTATTTCAAGTTGAGTTATATGAGGAAGATGATTACTAAAATGTCTTGTGTGAATTAATATGATGCTTCTTGTCCGTATTTTATTTATCGACTCTTCACTCCATAAACATGTGGTCTTGTTTACGAGCTCAGTTTCGCTTGGGGACAAGCGAAGTCTAAGCTTGGGGGGAGTTGATATGTCCATTTTGCATCACTATTTTATATCATAATTTACTGTTATTCATTGATATATTTCATATTTAGAGATGATACTTATGTTATTTCACCTATTTTGCATGTTTCATGATTATTGGAGAATTGTTCACCGGAGTCAAGATTCTGCTGGAAAAAGCACCGTCAGGACACCATATTTCTGAAGATCAACAATTGACGGAAATTACACCGAACATCTTATTTTTCCAGAAGAATGAGCTATCCAAAAGGAGGAGCCGAGGAGGGCCGCCATGGCTCCCATAGGCCGGCGGCGGCCCGCCGGCCGCGTGGGGAGGGGGCCCACAGCCCCCTCGGCCTCCTCTCTTTCGTGTACTTCATCTACCCGAAAACCTAAGGCACCGGGGATAAGCGAGAATAGACACAGCCGCCTCGCGGGGCGGAAAAACACCACAGATAAAAGAGCTCTCCGGCGGGCAGGAATCCGCCGGGAAATTCCTCCCCGGAGGGGAAATCGTCGCCATCGTCATCGAGCTGGACTTCATTGGGACCGTCATCATCATCATCTCCACCATCGACACCGCCATCTCCACCGCTGCACCTCGTCTCCGTTGTAACATCTAGGGTTGAATCTTGAGTATTTCATAGGGGAAACTCTCCCGGTATTGATTACTACTTGTTATTGATGCTATTGAGTGAAACCATTGGATCAAGGTTTATGTTCAGATTGTTATCCATCATCATATCACCTCTGATTATGTTCCATATGATGTCTCGTGAGTAGTTCGTTTAGTTCTTGAGGACATGGGAGAAGTCTAAATGTTAGTAGTGAACTATGTTGAGTAATATTTAATGGTTTGATATTTAAGTTGTGGTGTTATTCTTCTAGTGGTGTCATGTGAACGTCGACTACATGATACTTCACCTTTATGGGCCTAGGGGAGTACATCTTGTATTCGGTTGCTAATTGTGGGGTTGCCGGAGTGACAGAACCTGAACCCCCGTTGGTATATCGATGCAGGAGGGATAGCAGGATCTCGAGTTTAAGGCTGTGGTTAGATTTATCTTAATTACTTTCTTGTATTTGCGGATGCTTGCAAGGGGTATAATCACAAGTATGTATTAGTCCTAGGAAGGGCGGTGCATTAGCATAGGTTCACCCACACAACACTTATCAAAACAATGAAGATTAATCAACTATATGAAGCGAAAGCACTAGGCTAAATCCCCGTGTGTCCTCAAGAACGTTTGGTCATTACAAGTAAACAAACCGGCTTGTACTTTGTGCTAAAAAGGATTGGGCCACTTGCTGCAATTATTACTCTCGCATTTTACTTACTTGTACTTTATTTATTTGCTATATCAAAACCCCCTGAAAACTTGTCTGTGAGCATTTACAGTGAATCCTTCATCGAAACTGCTTGTCAACACCTTCTGCTCCTCGTTGGGTTCGACACTCTTATTTATCGAAAGTACTACGATACACCCCCTATACTTGTGGGTCATCACTTCTATTCTTGTAGACAATATTGGGCCTCCAAGTGCAGAGGTTTTTAAAACAACAACAAGTTTTCCTTAAGTAAATCACCCAAGGTTTATCGAACTCGGGGAGGTAGAGGTCAAAGATATCCCTCTCAAGCAACCCTGCAATTAAGATATAAGAATGTCTCTTGTGTCCCCAACACACCCAATACATTTGTCAGGTGTATAGATGCACTAGTTCGACGAAGAGATAGTGAAATACAAGAAGAATGGATGATTATAAGTGGTAATTGCAATCTGAAATAAAAATGGCAGCAAACAAACATGTAGCAAAACTGGTTGCAAATGGTGTTTTCAATGCTTAGAAACAAGGCCTAGGGATCTTACTTTCTCTAGTGGACACTCTCAACAATGATATCATAATTGAATACATAAATATCATATGTTCACTATGCTACTCTGAACCACTCTCCGGTTGGATAACGGACACCAATTCACCATGTAGGGCTGCAAAAGCGCTCCTTAAAGTTCGCGTTCCAAACCTAGGGACACCTCACTCTATCACTTTGAGCATCCAAATATAGTAGTAACAAACACCACAATTTCATAGAGACATCCAACTCAAATTATAACTCATAATAAGTATTTTTGTAATCTTTAGCCTAAGAGATACACACGGTGCGCACACTGTCACCTTTACACCATGGGGCATGATACGTCTCCAACATATCTATAATTTCTGATGTTCCATGCTTATATTATGACAATACCTACATGTTTTGTTCACACTTTATATCATTTTTATGCATTTTCCGGAACTAACCTATTAACAAGATGCCGAATGCCTCCGTTTTCGCTGTTTTTGGTTCCAGAAATCCTACACAGGAAATATTCTCAATTGGACGAAACAAAAGCCCAAGACCTTATTTTCCACGGAAGGTTCCAGAGAGCCGAGAGGGGCCGAGGGGAGCCCGGGGGCCCCACCCCACATGAGGCGCGGCCAAGGGGGGGCGCCCCCTATGGTGTGGGTCCCTTGGGACCCCTTCGAGGCTGCCCTTCCGCCTATATATTCTCTCCGCCTCGAAAACCCTAAAGAGATAAGCCACATGCTTGATACGTCTCAAACGTATCTATAATTTCTGATGTTCCATGCTTGTTTTATGACAATACCTACATGTTTTGTTCACACTTTATATCGTTTTGATGCATTTTCCGGAACTAACCTATTGACGAGATGCCGAAGTGCCAGTTCCTATTTTCTGCTGTTTTTGGTTTTAGAAATCCTAGTAAGGAAATATTCTCGGAATTGCACGAAATCAACGCCCAATATCTTATTTTTGCACGAAGCTTCCAGAACACCCGAGAGGCACCGAGGGGGACCCGGGGGCCCACCCCACAGGCGGCGCGACCTAGGGCATGGGCGCGCCCCCTATGGTCTGGTGGCCCCAGGCCCCCTCCGAGGCTGTCCTTTCGCCTATAAAAAGTCTCTGTCGCGAAAACCCTATACGAAGAAGCCACGATACGAGAAAAGTTCCAGAGCCGCCGCCATCGCGAAGCCAAGATCGGGGGGACAGGAGTCCCTGTTCCGGCACGCCGCCGGGACGGGGAAGTGCCCGGAAGGCATCTCCATCGACACCACCGCCATCTTCACCGCCATCACTGTCTCCATGATGAGGAGGGAGTAGTTCTCCCTCGAGGCTAAGGGCTGTACCGGTAGCTATGTGGTTAATCTCTCTCTCTGTACTCCAATACAATGATCTCGTGAATTGCTTTGCATAATTGAGATCCATATGATGAGCTTTGTATCGCTACTAGTCTATGTGCTACTCATGTGATGCTATTAAAGTAGTCTATTCCTCCTGCATGGTGTAATGGTGACAGTGTGTGCATCGTGTGGTTCTTGTCGTAGATTATGATCATAATCTCTTGTAGGTTATGGAGTTAATTATCGCTATGATAGTATTGATGTGATCTATTCCCTTTCATAGTGTAATGGTGACAGTGTGTATGCTATGTTAGTACTCGAGCTATTTTGCAAAGATCTATTATGCTCTAAGGTTACTTAAATATGAATGCTGAATGTTGTGGCGCTTGTTAACTCCGGCTTGAGGGAGCTCTTGTAGCCCTACACAACGAATAGTGTTTGTCATCCAACAAAAGTGTATGTAGCACAAATGAGAGAAGTTATTATTTATTATGCGATCAATGTTGAGAGTGTCCACTAGTGAAAGTATGATCCCTAGGCCTTGTTTCCAATACTGCAAACACCGCTTATTTACTGTTCTGTTGCATGTTTACTCGCTGCCATATTTTATTCAGATTACTATTACCACTCATATACATCCATACTACTTGTATTTCACTATCTCTTCGCCGAACTAGTGCACCTATACATCTGACAAGTGTATTAGGTGTGTTGGGGACACAAGAGACTTCTTGTATCGTGATTGCAGGGTTGCTTGAGAGGGATATCTTTGACTTCTTCCTCCCTGAGTTCGATAAACCTAGGGTGATCCACTTAAGGGAAAACTTGCTGCTGTTCTACAAACCTCTGCTCTTGGAGGCCCAACACTGTCTACAAGAATAGAAGCACCTGTAGACATCAGGGACGAGAAAAGTTACGCAGCCGCCGCCATCGCGAAGTCAAGTTCGGGGGAAGTCTCCGTTCGCACGCCGCGGACGGGAAATTGCCCCCGAATCCATCTCCATCGACATCACCGCCATCTTCATCGCCGTTGCTGTCTCCCATGATGAGGAGGGAGTAGTTCTCCTCGAGGCTGAGGGCTCTACCGGTAGCTATGTGGTTAATCTCTCTCTCATGTACCTCAATACAATGATCTCATGAGCTGCCTTACATGATTGAGATCCATATGATGAGCTTTGTATCACTATTAATCTATGTGCTACTCTAGTGATGTTATTAAAGTAGTCTATTCCTCCTTCATGATGTAAAGGTGACGGTGTGTGCATCATGTAGTACTTGGCGTAGGTTATGATTGTAATCTCTTGTAGATTATGGAGTTAACTATTACTATGATAGTATTGATGCGATCTATTCCCCCTTTCATAGCTATTGTTGACAGTGTGTATGCTATGTTAGTACTCGGTCTAAATTGCAACGGTCTATTATGCACTCTAGAGGTTACTTAAATATGAATTCCGAATGTTGTGGAGCTTGTTTACTCCGGCTTGAGGGAGCTCTTGTAGCCCTACACAATGAAATGGTGTTTGTTATCCAACAAGAGAGTGTGAATGTAGCACAAGTGAGGAGAAGTTATTTATTTATTATGTGATCAATGTTGAGAGTGTCCACTAGTGAAAGTAGGATCCCTAGGCCTTGTTTCCAAATACTGCAAACATCGCTTGTTTACTGTTTTACTGCATCTTTACTTCCTGCAATATTACCACCATCTATACCACCTGTGTTTTACTATCTCTTCGCCGAACTAGTGCACCTATACATCTGACAAGTGTATTAGGTGTGTTGGGGACACAAGAGACTTCTTGTATCTTAATTGCAGGGTTGCTTGAGAGGAATATCTTTGACCTCTACCTCCCTAAGTTCGATAAACCTTGGGTGATTCACTTAAGGGAAACTTGTTGCTGTTCTACAAACCTCTGCTCTTGGAGGCCCAACACTGTCTACAAGAATAGAAGCACACGTAGACATCAAGCTATTTTCTGGCGCCATTGCCGGGGAGGTAAGGTAAAAGGTATTCACATCCTTCGACTACTAAGCTATTTCCTAGCACTGTTGCCTGTGTGTGAGTGCTCAAAGCTATCTCCTTTAGATTCTGCAATTTTATCTTTTGGTCTCTTGTTTTTATTTTCACTAGTTAGGCTTAATGGAAAACAACAAAAAAATAGAGATCTTTATGAACTTTATCTTGAATTAGGACATGATGTGTTTGAAGAGAGAATTAAAAAACCCATGGAACTTTGTTTGCAAAATAGTTGTAGCAATGTTATTAGCATGAACTCTTTGGACACTATTATTGCTAATGCTATGGAAGAATTTAAGCTTGGGGAAGCTGGTTTTGAGGAGCATGATATTTTTAGTCCCCCAAGCATGGAGGAGAAAAATTACTTTGATGATACTTTACCTCCTATATATGATATTTACAATGATGAATTTGATATTTTCAGTCCACCTACTATTGAGGAGAAAATTAATTATGATTACAATATGCCTACTATATATGATGATTATGGTGATGAGAATAATAGTGATAGCTATCTTATTGAATTTGCTCCCACTACAATTAATAGTAATGATTATGCTTATGTGGTGAGTAATAATTTTATGCATGTAGCTCATGACAAGAATGCTTTAAGTGATGGTTATATTGTTGAGTTTGTTCATGATGCTACTGAAAGTTATTATGAGAGAGGGAAACATGGTTATATGCATCTTAATAATATTAAGTTTCCCCTCTTTATGTTGAGAATCTTGAAGTTGCGCTTGTGTTGCCTTTCTATGCTTGTTGCTTTGTGCTTTCAGTACTTGTTCCCTTACAAGATTCCTTTTCATAGAAAGTGGGTTAGACTTAAATGTGTTTTGAATTTGCTTCTTGATGCTCTCTTTTGCTTCAACTCTTATTTCTTGCGAGAGCATCATTAAAATTACTGAGCCCATCTTAATGGCTATAAAGAAAGCACTTCTTGGGAGATAACCCATGTGTTTATTTTGCTACTGTTTTGTTGTGTCTTGGAAGTTGTTACTACTGTAGCAACCTCTCCTTATCATGTTTTTGTGCCAAGTAAAGTCTCTAATAGTAAAGTTGATACTAGATTTGGATTGCTGCGCAGAAACAGATTTCTATCTATCACGAATTTGAGTAGATCTCTCTGTAGAAGAGTCAAAAAAATCTGCCAATTTTCATGCGTGATCCTCAGATATGTACGCAACTTTCATTAGTTTTGAGTTTTTCCATCTGAGCAAGTTAAGTGCTCAGAAAAATTCGTCTTTACGGACTGTTCTTTTTGACAGATTCTGCCTTTTATTTCGCATTGCCTCTTTTGCTATGTTGAATGGATTTCTTTGTTCCATTAACTTTAGTAGCTTTGTGCAATGTCCAGAAGTGTTAAGAATGATTATGTCACTCTGAATATGTGAATTTTTGATTATGCACTAACCCTCTAATGAGTTTGCTTTAAGTTTGGTGTGGAGGAAGTTTTGAAGGGTCAAGAGAAGAGGATGATACAATATGATCAAGAAGAGTGAAAAGTCTAAGCTTGGGGATGCCCCCGTGGTTCATCCCTGCATATTTAAAGAAGACTCAAGCATCTAAGCTTGGGGATGCCCAAGGCACCTTCTTCATCGACAACTTATCAGGTCACTTCTAGTGAAACTATATTTTTATTCCGTCACATCTTATGTACTTTACTTGGAGCGTCTGTGTGCTTTTATTTTTGTTTTGTTATTTTCATTCTCTGAATAAAATTGAATCCTAAACATCCTTGTGTGGGAGAGAGACACGCTCTGCTTTTTCATATGAACACTAGTGTTCTTTGTTTTTACTTTTAATGTTCAATGGCGAAAGTTGATCGCTTCACTTATTGCTATTTTGTTGGAAACATAAAATGCTTCATATGGTTTTGAATAATTTGATACTTGGAAATTGTTTTGAGCTCTCATAGATCATGTTTAAGCTCTTGCATCATGTAGTTTAAATCTATTAGTGGAGAACTATTGTAGAGCTTGTTGAAATTTGGTTTGCCTGATTGGTCTCTCTAAGGTCTAGATATTTTCCGGTAAAAGTGTTTGAACAACAAGGAAGACAGTGTAGAGTCTTATAATGATTGCAATATGTTCTTTATGTAAGTTTTGCTGTACCTGTTCATACTTGTGTTTGCTTCAAACAACCCTGCTAGCCAAAGCCTTGTACTGAGAGGAAATGCTTCTCGTGCATCCAAACACCTTGAGCCAAAACCTATGCCATTTGTGTCCACCATAACTACCTATATGAGGTATTTTTCTGCCATTCCAAAGTAAATTACTTGCGTGCTACCTTTAAAATTTCATTCCTTTGTCTTTACAATATATAGCTCATGGGAAAATAGCTTATAAACTATTGTGGTGATGGATATGTAGCTATGTATCTTAGTTCTTATAAGTTGCTTGTTGAGCGGTAACCATGTTTCTGGGGACGCCATCAACTTTTTACACCTTTGTTGAATATCATGTGAGTTGCTATGCATGTTCGTCTTGTCTGAAGTAAGGGTGATTTATCATGATCAAATGGTTTGAGTATGCATATTGTTAGAGAAGAACATTGGGCCGCTAACCAAAGCCATGTATCATGGTGGAAGTTTTCAGTTTGGACATTAATCCTCAAACTCTTATGAGAATATTATCTGTTGTTGAATGCTTATGCATTAAAGAGGAGTCCATTATCTGTTTTCTATGTTGTCTCGGTATGGATGTCCTTAGTTGAGATCTATCAAAAACGAGAAATCAAATGCGATATATCTCCTTGGACCTTTGTACAGGCGGCATAGAGGTACCCCTGTGTGACACTTGGTTGAAACATATGTTATGCAATGATAATCCATGTAAATCCAAGCTAATTAGGACAAGGTGCGAGTACTATTGGTATTCGATGCATGAGGCTTGCAACTTGTAGGAAGTTTTATGCATAACGCATATGAATTATTACTACCGTTGACAAAATTGTTTCTATGTTTTCAAAATAAAAGCTCTAGCACAAAAATAGTAATCCATGCTTCCCTCTGCGAAGGGCCATTCTTTTACTTTATGTTGAGTCAGTTTACTTCTTCTTTCTATCTTAGAAGCAAACACTTGTGTCAACTGTGTGCATTGATTCTTACATGTTTACTTATTGCACTTGTTATATTACTTTATGTTGACAATTATCCATGAGATATACATGTTACAAGTTGAAAGCAATTGCTGAAACTTAATCATCCTTTGTGTTGCTTCAAAACCTTCTACTAAGAATCTATTTCTTTATGAGTTAACTCTTATGCAAGTCTCTTTGATACTTGTCTTGAAAGTACTATTCATGAAAAGTCTTTGCTATGTGATTCAGTTGTTTATCATCATCTTTACCATTGCTTTGAATCACTTCATTCATCTCATATGCTTTACAATAATGTTGATCAAGATTATGTTGGTAGCATGTCACTTCGAAATTATTGTTTTTATCGTTTACCTACTCGAGGCGAGTAGGAACTAAGCTTGGGATGCTTGATACGTCTCCAACGTATCTATAATTTCTGATGTTCCATGCGTATATTATGACAATACCTACATGTTATGTTCACACTTTATATCCTTTTTATGCATTTTCCGGAACTAACCTATTAACAAGATGCCGAAGTGCCAGTTCCTTTTTTCTGCT
The DNA here is from genome assembly GCA_030979885.1 of Lolium multiflorum. NCBI lineage: Eukaryota > Viridiplantae > Streptophyta > Magnoliopsida > Poales > Poaceae > Lolium > Lolium multiflorum. The sequence continues at coordinate 76,660,074 of CM061748.1, read as the reverse complement.
GTTTTGGTCCAAACCCTACACTACAGAAATATTCTCGAATTGGACGAAACAAAATCCCAAGACCTTATTTTCCACGGAAGGTTCCAGAGAGCCGAGAGGGGCAGAGGGGAGCCCAGGGGGTCCCACCCCACATGGCGGCGCGGCCAAGGGGGGGCGCCCCCCTATGGTGTGGGTCCCTCGGGACCCCTCCGAGGCTGCCCTTCCACCTATATATTCTCTCCGCCTCGAAAACCCGAAAGAGATAAGCCACGGGACGAGAAAAGTTACGCAGCCGCCATCGCGAAGTCAAATTCGGGGACAGAAGTCTCTGTTCTGGCACGCCGCCGGGACGGGGAATTGCCCCCGGAATCCATCTCCATCGACATCACCGCCATCTTCATCGCCGTTGTTGTCTCCCATGATGAGGAGGGAGTAGTTCTCCTCGAGGCCGAGGGCTCTACCGGTAGCTATGTGGTTAATCTCTCTCTCATGTACCTCAATACAATGATCTCATGAGCTGCCTTACATGATTGAGATCCATATGATGAGCTTTGTATCACTATTAATCTATGTGCCACTCTATTGATGTTATTAAAGTAGTCTATTCCTCCTTCATGATGTAAAGGTGACGGTGTGTGCATCATGTAGTACTTGGCGTAGGTTATGATTGTAATCTCTTGTAGATTATGGAGTTAACTATTACTATGATAGTATTGATGCGATCTATTTCACCTTTCATAGCTATTGTTGACAGTGTGTATGCTATGTTAGTACTCGGTCTAAATTGCAACGGTCTATTATGCACTCTAGAGGTTACTTAAATATGAATTCCGAATGTTGTGGAGCTTGTTTACTCCGGCTTGAGGGAGCTCTTGTAGCCCTACACAATGAATGGTGTTTGTTATCCAACAAGAGAGTGTGAATGTAGCACAAGTGAGGAGAAGTTATTTATTTATTATGTGATCAATGTGTTACCCTCCAAAACCCCCCGACGGGCTTTGGTTAAGCAACACGAAGAGCCGGGAAGCTCCCAGGGCCGCTTAGTGGATCCCTGGCACTCGTCTCCCGCAAATCCTGGCGGTTGCTGGGCGTGCCACCGACCTAGACCTGGTCAGGAAGGTGTTAGTGCTTCGATTGTTCCTGCATGGTAGACACGTGCACATTAAATACGAGCCTTATCGGCTCTCAGGTTTCCCTGTGGATCGGCTCAAAGAGCCGATCGCCCCATGGTCCTTGATGGATTAGCAATGGCATGGGGATCCTGCTTGATCAGGACAAAGCTAAGGCGATCCACGACAGTTTAGGGTTTTCACCGCATAATCGGAACGTCCTACGTGCGATCGGGCCTAGAAGCTACGAGAGGTGATGCAAACCACCCCTACGAGAGGCCTAAACGAACATACGTTGATTCCCGGAACATCCCTCGCAGGACGGTAAACAACGCTAACGCACCGGATCGTCCGACCCCAGATAAGGCCTAACTATGCAGATATTAAACTAATCCTTGTAGATGCAAGGAGCAACTATAACGGATCGGATCTACTAAGCATGATCAAGCAAGATGCTGCCCTTACGTCTAGATCGACGTAAGGGCAGCAAGGTGTCTAGGGACGGCATTGCCACGCAGATATGCACGTGAAAGCACCAATGCGAGCCCCTAAACACCTAAGGATAAATAGTACTGCTCGCCATTAACAAGGCTTCAGCACGAGCAGTACAAGGTTAACGAATAAACTTACGCTGCCTAGATCGCTAGATGCGATCTAGGCAGCATGGTGCTTACCCGGGAGAAACCCTCGAAGAGAAGGGGTGGCGATGCGCCGTATTTTGTGTTTGTTTGAACGATGATTGTCCTCCTTTTCGATAACCCTAGATACATATTTATAGTCCAAGGGACTTTCTAATTGAGGCGTGCACCTAACCGTGCACGGGCCGGACTCTATCTCTTTAATCTAAATTACAATGCGATCTAATATATTACAGATACATGGGCCACTTAGCCCAAACTCTCAGCGCAAGGCCGCTTCAAAGATGCTTCATGTGTACGTCCTTCAAGCCCATCTTCACTTACGGCCCACCTCCGGATTTGGCCAAAATCGGGTGGTAACACATGCCCCCCTGGTTTTGATAATGATAATGGCAAAACCATCTGTCTCCTTCGAAGGGTCATGTCGTGGCCGAACCGTCGCAGTTTTCTTCATGATGACGTCTTGCCTCCTCGCCTTCTCTGCACGACTTGACGGTTCTGGCACCACGTCCTCGGGAACTGCTTAGGCATTAAACCATATATTCCCCCTTTTATTCGGCCACTTCCTGTAGTGCTCTTCCTCATCCTCCTTGCACTAGCACTTCCAAAGAAAAACCCTCCTGCGCCACCATGTCTTCCTCTTCATCGGATCTTTCCGCGCAGTCCTCCCCCTTCCGCGAGCCGACGCCGGAGTGGAACCCGGATGAAGCCCATGCGGCCAACATCCGCCGCGCCATCGAGGCCGGGGACGAGCCAATCCACGACTTCTCTACTTGGTCAGGACGACCAGTCCCCGACCGACGAGAGCGACCTCCGCTTCCTCGCCAATGAGGAAGCGGTGGAGGAAAGCGACGACGACCACCTTCCCTGAGACGGGGCCCCTCCTCCGAGGAGGAGGAGAAGGAGGAGGAGGAAGAAGATGACAGCTCTTCCGACGAGCCGCCGGCCAAGCGCCACCGCCCTTGGCCCGGGAACCTCAGCGACTTCGACGGTGACGACGACGCCGACGAGGGAGGACGAAGACGACGAGGGTCCTGCCGGTGGCCGCTACAGCAGCGATGACGAGCCGGCTGGGAGCAGTGCCGACGATGGCGATGATGACGACGACGACGAGGGCAGCAATGGCCCCTAGATAGGACCTTAGCCAGCAGCCGTAGACAGGGCAATGTATCCCCTAGGATCTCCTTTTGAGAGCAATCAGCTCTTATGTAAGAAATCTAGTTTATCAATGAAGAATTTCCCCAACTTGATTTTGCCGACCTTCTTCATGATAATTTAGCCGATTGCCCTTCGTACTGAGCCTGCCGACTGTCAATTTGGTCAGTGCTCAATGAGCCGATGGCAGCGCATCGGACTCTCATGACAGATTCGAGGTAAATCCATCCGAACTTCCAATTCCCGGTCGAGCCACAACCGTGCAAACCCCAGATCCTGGTAATGTAGATCCAACTGAACGGAGCGTTGGACTTTAGCGGCATCCTCGTCTTCCGGATCCTCTTTGCCTTCAGGAGGTCTTAGGACCGTCGTTAGAACAACTCCGATACTGAAGCTAATACTTTTGCGGAACAGGCATTATTCGCCCACAACTGTCCTTGTAATGCTTCATTTCTTTGTAGTCACACCTGGTCCAGAGCCCATCAACGATCGTTGCTTCCTCCCATCACCTCCAGCAATTCCCTTCTGCAATAATTCACCCTCTCTCGACGAGTTGTGATGCAGAGCAAGCCGATTTCAACCAAATCGGCTCCATAGAACAAGGAACCTTAAGGGCGAGCTGCCCCCCGAGCCTTAGTCCAGGCGAGGATAAAAGCAGACCAGCCGATTGGGCCACCATCGGCTTCCCAACTGTAGCGCTGTGTTAGCTGAATTCCACAAAATCGGCTCTCCAGATCATCGATGTTTCAGAGCTAGCTGCCCCCCGAGCTACTCCATCTTAAAAACAAGGCGAGAACGCTTGCGCTCAAGGAGCCAGCACCGGGCAGATTTTGGAAAGATCAGCAGCTCCCTTGAATCAAGAAACCTCAGTGTAGTGGCCTTTCAACCCCTCCCAGCTCCATTCCTGCACCTTGCTGTTTTGATTGGTTCATCATCTTGGGCAAACTGATGCAGCTTCTGGTGCGAATGGTTCAGCTCTAGGAGATCATCGGATGATCATCGGTTGTCCTCATGACCCTAACCTGATCCGTAGGCTTGCGCAAACACTGCCGATTTGGTGATGGCCGCTCCATAAGACTTCTGCTTGTAACCACCGTATCCTTTGAGTCGACGACCAAGCGTCGGCTTTGCCCCATGAGACCTCAAACAAGATCATGACTCTTACCAGCCAACCCAACGGGCTGGCCATCTGGTTTCGGGCAGGTGCCTACAATAGAGCCCTGGGCGTGTCACTCAATTGACTTGTATGTGGAAACTGATATTTTTGGCGACATCAGCACCGTTCCTCAGACAAGCTGTGATGCAGGGCCAGCCGATTCCGAAAAAATCGGCTTCCTATAGCGAAGGATCCTTCAGGGCCAACTGCCCCCCGAGTCTCTTCCGTTCAAGTCCTGTGTCTCGCCGATCATGTTGGCTCATCGTCTTTGGCAGGCTGATGCAGCTCCCGGTGAGGACGTTTTCCTGACGCTCTCCCCCATTTTGGTCGTAACATGCCGTAGCCAATCGCCTCATCATCTCCTATCCTCCTGGTCTCAGAAGAGACATGCTGCTTCGTCGGGCTCGCCCTTAACCTGAACTGCGTGTTTGTGCTGCTCCTGTTATTGATCAGGGCCGCGACCCGATATTGCCAACACAATGATCCGCTTGGGGGTTTGCTAACGGAGCCATCAACAATTCCACTGAGGAGAGCCGCCGGCATGTTTGCCCTTCAGTGGAGCCTCGCCCTTAAGTCGATGTCTTCGCATCGGCTGTGCTCAAAATTTTTGGATTTTCCATTTTTTACACCTTGAGCTGCTGGGCATTTGGTATGCCTCCTCCATTTTATCCCCGTCTCATCCATCTATGTGCCCCCCGAGATTCTGTCAAGTAATTGATGGCATCGGCTCTTCAGGCATCTGTTGGATCAATGCTGAACACAGACAAAAGAATGTTGAGGATAGTTTCGGCCGATTGCGGGAATCGGCCTCCCTTCTCGTTGCAATGCTTTGGCGATGATTTGCAACTCCTTGAATTTCCGCTGTAGCTACGTGGCATGCTGGAGATAAAATCCCTGCTTTTCATTTTTTGAGGGCCGATCGCAGGGATCGGCCTTGCCACGTATGTCCAATGTCTTGGACGTGCTATTCTGTCAAGACCACGAATACCATGTTTGTGTTAGCCGACACCGCATCGGCATCGCCGATGCTGTGCATCGGCTTTCGCCTGTTTGGGGCGCCATACTTTCTTTGGCGGGCGCGCCTTCGTCTCCACCGTTTGCTGGATTTTCGCGGCCAGATCGGGCCGCGCTCTTCTCAACGTGTACAGGTACCGTGCCTCGGCTTCCTCCAGTTCGCAGCCGCTGCACTCTACGCTTCGAGAATGGCTGAGTCCATCAGGGCACCACCTTGGTCGGTGATACCTATCTTCTTCTCCATCTGACTCCTCGAAGTCTTCTTCTTGAGATGACTCAGCTTGTTCATTCTGAGGTGGGAGAGGTCCTAGACGCTCGAACACTGAAACTTCACTTGCCCTCCTTCTTCTTTGCTGTTTGCATTCTGGGCGTTCTCGATTGTTGGCAATCGGCTCATTCCTGAGTCCCAGCAATGTTTGAAGAAGGGACAGTCCCAGTGCTTGTCCACGTTGTCTTGTTCCCTAGACCTCCCTCTAGCGCGACGTTCGTACCCGTCGTTGTTGCCGCTGTTCTGACGATACCTCCTGTTTTCCGATCAGACCGACGCTGTTTCTCATCGTCTTCGAAGGTCGACGTCGGTCGTACTGCTGCTCATATTTGTTGAGGAGATGCACGGATAATGGGCGCTGATACAGTATGCTTCTCACCTCCTCCTCGGTCAGGTACCGTCTATCGTCGTCTTGGGGCCGGTCGCGTGGAACGGCCTCCTCTTTATCCTTGCCACGAGAGTGGCTGCTCTCTGCTTTGTCCGCGCCATGGCGAATCACGAACCCTGCCATATTGACATCGAAAGAGAACCCTAGTTCTCTTATGGAGTGGCTTAGGTCCACCATGTTGACGTCCGGAAACGGACGCCTGTCTACCTTCATGGCAAACTGTCCGAAAGTTAATCGGCCTGATTCTATCGCCATCTGAATTTGTGCGCGCAGTACTTTGCAGTCGTTGGTGGTGTGCGTGAACGTATGATGCCACTTGCAGTATGGCCTCTTGTTCATCTCTTGTGCCGTAGGGATCTTGTGGCCTTCGGGTAGCTTCAACTGTTTTTCTTTCAGAACAGATCGAAGATCTGTTCGGTTTTGGTCACGTCAAAGTCCAACCCTCTTGGAGGCCCTGGTGGATTCACCCATTGGCAGGACACAGGTACTGGCGTCCGAGTCCACTCGGCTACCGCAACTTCCTGATCTTCCGCGGAGTCTTCGTCTTCATCGGCATTGACCAGGCTGATCGCGCTTGAACTTGTCTTGGTACAGCTCTGGATGGCGCTGCTCATATAAGGTCAGTCTATTGACCAGGTGCGTCAGCGAGTTGTACTCAACTTGGAACGTCAGATCTTTGAACGACGCTGCCAGGCCTGCCACGGCCAGCTCGCTGCCTCTTTCTCGTTATATGAACCGAATAGCATCGGTTCTTGACGCTGAAACGCTGAATGTACTCAGCCACTGCCCTCGCTTTTGCCGAACTCGTGCTAGTTCGGCAATACCACTTCCGTAGTCTCTGAATGGTATTAGGTGTGGAACAGTTCCTCCACTGCTTCCATGATTGCAGAATTTGGCTGCAAAGAGGTGTACCACCCAAAAGCTGGACCGGTGAGGGATTGCGAGAAGCACCTCACCCGTAACGATCCGATGCCGAAGCCATGCCCAGCTGGGGCTCACGTGCTCGATGGAGCTCGACCCTTCTGACCCACCGAATTTGTTGAAGTCCGGAAGCCGGTACTTAGGCGGTAGTGGGATCAGGTCGAACTCATTGGGTACGGCTTGGAATAGCCGATTATCTTCTTCTTCGGCAAGATGCCGAACTGATCTCTCAGACCGCACTGATCTGATCTGCGGTGGAGGTAGTAGCAGCTGAGCTTTCATGGGTGCAGTGGCGTATTTGGCTAGCCACGCTTGTTTCTCGGCTTCTGCTCCTAGACTCCCCGCTGCTGCAGTTGTTCTTCCCGCGGAACAATTGCTCCCGCTCCGCAATCCCTCCGGCGGAGCCCGGATCGCTCTGGCCCGCTTGTTGCAGTCCGGCACAAACGCGCACACGTATCCGTGCGGGATTTCCTTGGGCGGGTCATGTAAGAACTGATAGTCGCCCGGGTCACCCCCAACTTTGTAGACGACGTATGCCGGCGAGCCTTGTTGTGGTGGAGCCGCCGTTGCGTACGGCAGAGGCGGCCTGAGCAAGTTAAGTGCCTCTGTAAAATTCGTCTTTACGGACTGTTCTGTTTTGACAGATTCTGCCTTTTATTTCGCATTGCCTCTTTTGATATGTTGAATGGATTTCTTTGTTTCATTAACTTTCAGTAGCTTTGTGCAATGTCCAGAAGTGTTAAGAATGATTATGTCACCTCTGAATATGTGAATTTTTGATTATGCACTAACCCTCTAATGAGTTTGCTTTAAGTTTGGTGTGGAGGAAGTTTTCAAGGGTCAAGAGAAGAGGATGATACAATATGATCAAGAAGAGTGAAAAGTCTAAGCTTGGGGATGCCCCGTGGTTCATCCCTGCATATTTCAAGAAGACTCAAGCATCTAAGCTTGGGGATGCCTTGGGCATCCCCTTCTTCATCGACAACTTATCAGGTCACTTCTATTGAAACTATATTTTTATTCCATCACATCTTATGTTCTTTACTTGGAGCGTATGTTTGCTTTTATTTTTGTTTTGGTTTGAATAAAGTTGGATCCCACCATCCTTGTATTGGAGATATTACGCTCCGCTTTTTCATATGGAACACTTGTGTTCTTAATTGTGTTTTCATGGCGAAGGCTGAAAATTGCTTCGTTGATTGCTATTTGGTTGGAATCAGAAAATGCTTCATATGGTTTGGAATAACTTGAAACCTGGCAATTGTTTTGAGCTCCCATTAGATCATGTTTAAGCTATTGCATCATGTAGTTTAATCTATTAGTGGAGAACTACCGTAGAGCTTGTTAAAATTTGGTTTGCATGATTGGTCTCTCTAAATCTAGATATTTTCTGGTAAAGTGTTTGAACAACAAGGAAGACAGTGTAGAGTCTTATAATGCTTGCAATATGTTCTTGTGTAAGTTTTGCTGTACCTGTTCATACTTATGTTTGCTTCAAACAACCTTGCTAGCCAAAGCCTTGTACCGAGAGGAAATGCTTCTCGTGCATCCGAACACCTTGAGCCAAAACCCATGCCATTTGTGTCCACCATATCTACCTACTATGTGGTATTTTTCTGCCATTCCAAAGTAAATTACTTGAGTGCTACCTTTAAAATTCCATTCCTTTGTCTTTGCAATATATAGCTCATGGGAAAATAGCTTAAAAACTATTGTGGAGATGAATATGTAGTTATGTGTCTTATTTCTTATAAGTTGCTTGTTGAGTGGTAACCATGTTTCTGGGGACGCCATCAACTTTTTTACTTTGTTGGATATCATGTGAGATGCTATGCATGTTCGTCTTGTCTGAAGTAAGGGGATGTCATGATCAAATGGTTTGAGTATGCATATGTTAGATAAGAACATTGGGCAGCTAACCAAAGCCATGTATCATGGTGGAAGTTTTCAGTTTGGACATACATCCTCAATCTCTTATGAGAATATTATCTGTTGTTGAATTCTTAAGCATTAAAGAGGAGTCCATTATCTGTTGTCTATGTTTTTCCGGTATGGATGTCCTAAGTTGAGATATATTAAAAACGAGAAATCAAATGCAATTGATCTCCTTGGACCTTTGTACAGGCGGCATAGAGGTACCCCTTTGTGACACTTGGTTGAAATATATGTTATGCAATGATAATCCATGTAATCCAAGCTGATTAGGACAAGGTGCGTGCACTATTGGTATTCTATGCATGAGGCTTGCAACTTGTAGGAAGTATTATGCATAGCACATATGAATTATTACTACCGTTGACAAAATTGTTTCTATGTTTTCAAAATAAAAGCTCTAGCACAAAAATAGTAATCCATGCTTCCCTCTGCGAAGGGCCATTCTTTTACTTTATGTTGAGTCAGTCTACCTACTTCTTTCTATCTTAGAAGCAAACACTTGTGTTAACTGTGTGCATTGATTCTTACATGTTTACTTATTGCACTTGTTATATTACTCTATGTTGACAAATATCCATGAGATATATATGTTACAAGTTGAAAGCAACCGCTGAAACTTAATCATCCTTTGTGTTGCTTCAATGCATTCTACTTTGAATTTATTGCTTTATGAGTTAGCTCTTATGCAAGTCTTGTTGATGCTTGTGTTGAAAGTACTATTCATGAAAAGTTTTGCTATATGATTCAATTGTTTAGTCATTATCTTTTGTTACCAATCTTTTGCTTCGAATCACTCCATCCATCTCATATACTTTACAATAATGTTGATCAAGGTTATGTTGGTAGCATGCCACTTCAGAAATTATTTGTTGTTATCGTTTACCTACTCGAGGCGAGTAGGAACTAAGCTTGGGGATGCTTGATACGTCTCAAACGTATCTATAATTTCTTATGTTCCATGCTACTTTTATGACAATACTCATATGTTTTATGCATACTGTACATCATTATTATACATTTTCCGGCACTAACCTATTAACAAGATGCCGAAGTGCCGGTTGTCTGCTGTTTTTGGTTTCAGAAATCCTACAAAAGAAATATTCTCGGAATTGGACGAAATCAACACCCAGGGTCTTATTTTTCCGCGGAGCTTCCAGAAGACCGGAGGGGATACAAAGAGGGGCCACGAGGGCCCGGCACCATAGGCCGGCGCGCCGAGGGGGCCCGCCGCCTATGGTGTGGGCCCCTGCGCCGCCTCCTGACCTACCCTTCCGCCTACTTAAAGCCTTCGTCGCAAATACCCCTGGACCGAGAGCCACGATACGAAAAACCTTACTGAGACGCCGCCACCGCCAATCCCATCTCGGGGGATTCAGAGATCGCCTCCGGCACCTGCCGGAGAGGGGAATCATCACCGGAGGGCTCAACATCATCATGCCCGCCTCCGGATTGATGCGTGAGTAGTTCATCCTTGGACTATGGGTCCATAGCAGTGGCTAGATGGTTGTCTTCTCCGCTTGTGCTATCATGTTTAGATCTTGTGAGCTGCCTAACATGATCAAGATCATCTACATGTTGTGTTTGGCGGGATCCGATGAATATAGAATATTATGTCAAGTTGATTATCAATCTATCATATATATGTTGTTTATGTTCTTGCATGCTCTCCGTTGCTAGTAGAGGCTCTGGCCAAGTTGATACTTGTAACTCCAAGAGGGGGTATTTATGTTCGATAGTGGGTTCATGCCTCCATTGAATCTGGGACAGTGACAGAAAGTTCTAAGGTTGTAGATGTGCTGTTGCTACTAGGGATTACATTACGCACCATACTTAATGCAATTGTCTGTTGTTTACAACTTAATACTGGAAGGGGTGCGGATGCTAACCTGAAGGTGGATTATTTAGGCATAGATGCATGCTGGATAGCGGTCTATGTACTTTGTCGTAATGCCCCGATTAAATCTCATAGTAATCATCATGATATGTATTGAATCTTTATTTTTCAATTGCCCGCCCGTAATTTGTTCACCCAGCATGTTATTTATCTTATTGGAGAGACACCACTAGTGAACTGTGGACCCCGGTCCATTCTTTTACATCTGAATACAATCTACTGCAATCATTGTTCTCTACTGTTCTTTGCAAACAAACATCATCTTCCACTCGATACGTTTAATCCTTTGTTTTCAGCAAGCCGGTGAGATTGACAACCTCACTGTTACGTTGGGCCAAAGTATCTTGATTGTGTTGTGCAGGTTCCACGTTGGCGCCGGTTTCAAGGTGTTGCGCCGCACTACACTCCTCCACCAACAACCTTCACGTGCTCCTTGGCTCCTACTGGTTCGATAACCTTGGTTTCTTACTGAGGGAAAACTTGCTGTTGTACGCATCACACCTTCCTCTTGGGGTTCCCAACGGACGTGTGCTTCACGCGTATCAGGGGCCCACACCATGCCTAGGCACGGCCGGGGGGGGGGGGGGCGCCTAGGGGTGGTGTGGCCGCCTCCCGGCTCTTCTCCGTCTCCCCTTTGGACTCCGTCTTCGTGACAGGAAAAATAGGAACTTCGGCTTTTGTTTCATCCAATTCCGAGAATATTTCCAGAACAACTTTTTTGAAATAAAAAAAAACAACGGAAAACAGGAACTGACATTGTGGCATCTTGTTAATAGGTTAGTTCCAAATATGCATAAAAATACCACAAAGTGTACATAAAATATATATCAATTGGTGTAAAACAAGCATGGTGCATCAAAAATTATAGATACGTTTGAAACGTATCAATCCTTTTTGAATAAAATGTTACGATTATATTACGATAGTTACACAAATTTTGCTACACAAGTGGGGTCTGCTGCAACAATGATCAGATACACAAGATTCTGTGTTCCAATGACACTTGATGGTTGGGGAGGTGGAGGATTATTTTTTCCAGGGGATGCACATTACTGCCAAAAAAAGAAACATTGAAACTTATGCTTTGAATACTATACAGTTTAGTTACGATCAAACCCAATATATCTTTTCAATACTAGTACGTGATGATCAAATTAATGCAGGATGGCAAGGATATATGTCTGAACTGCTGAAAGGGGCTATATGGCGAACTAAAAATGGTACAAAGGTTTGTATATGGAGAGATTGTTGGGTTCCAAGGGGAAATATGAAAATAACATCCAATGTCAATAATTCAAGATTAAGAAGTGTATCCCAATTGATAAACCATCAAGATCACACTTGGAAAGAAAATGTCGCGAGGAGGTTTTTCATGCCTTTTGATGCGGATGTTGTGCTTAGTATTAGACTTCCAACATATGAAGGATAGGACTTTATTTCGTGGAGTCCAGAGAATCATGGCATGTTTACTATTAGAAGCACTTATAATCTTGCTCTAGATCTAAAGAATGAAAGGCCACCGAATATGAGCAATAATTAAAATGGAGATAGAAGCTTGTGGGATTTAATATGGAGCACTAATGTTCCACCCGTAAAAAATTTACTTCGAAGCTTGCTACTAATAGCCTTGATGTCCAGGTTAATAGAGCTCGTAGGCTACAAAATGTTTTCCCTATGTGTGCTATCTGTGGAATGGATGAGGAGACAGACTTCCATGCGACAATGGCATGCACAAAAGCTTTAGACTTGAGACAAGGTCTTTCAAAAATCATGAAGCTTCATCCGGATTTAAAAATGTCATGTACTTGGCTTGTTGTCTTGCTAGACAGCCTAAGCCAGGATCTGAGAAGTAAAATGATGTTCATTTGGTGGAGAGCATGACATCATAAAAATAATATTATCTTCGATAATGGCCAAGCATTTGTGGATAACTCGATAAGTTTCTTACATAACTATCCTAATACTGTGTAGGGTTTAGCTGCATGTGCAATTACTACCGATCGGAAGGGAAAAGCTCTTGTACAGCAAGAAAAAGTTCAGAGAAAGGCGTTACCAACTAAATAAAATGAAGATAATACTTCATGGAAAAGGCCTAGGGATGGATGGATCAAATGCAATGTTGATGCGAGTTTGATAACGGAGGATATGACTAGTTCTTGGGGAGCTGTGATCAGAGATCATAATGGAAGCATTATCTGTTCAGCTTGGGGAGTGGGGAGTAATTTCTCACTGTCAAACTGCTTTGTTGTTGAAGCAATTGCATCTAATAATGGCTGCAGGCAGCTATTAGTAATTATTTCTCAAATTTGATTATTGAAACTTATTGCATTATGTCATTGAGATCTTCTACGAAGTGAGTATGTACAGATCAGAAGTCAGTATCATTGCGAAAGAGTTCAAGTTGAAGAAGCCCTCTAACCGTCAAGTGAAGTTAACCAAAATCGAAAGAAATCATAACATGGTTGCTCATGATTTATGTAAATTTAGTGTTGCTAAGTGCGGTTACGACCTGCACGTTGAGATTGGCTTGGAAAGATTGTAATCCCGACAATATTTCTTAATTAAAAAATAATGTGATGATCAAATCTAAAATATCTTTCGATACTACTTAGCATGGGTTCCAAAAGATCTGTGACTAGAAGTATATATATAGCCTGCAAACTGATGGTCACATACTCACATTCTCAGCGAGTCTGTCTAACTAATCCTGCTCTCATCTGATGATGACTTGACGTACTCCACATTCCAAGAAATTTTAAATAACGTTGGTCAGTTTTCTTGTTTGCGTGTCTCCATCAGGCACGCCATCAGGAATCATAAAATTAGATTGTTCATGCCGGAATGTAGGGGATAAATAAGGAGATGGGTGCGCCAAATGATATGCGAGTGTATGGAGCGCAGAAAATGAGATGCATGCGTACGCTATACATAGGGATTTTCTGTGGGCAGCAACCCAGCGGCATCTGTTACCTCTACATCCACGACGGCTGCCATTATATTGTACCGTAGCAACAGACTGAACAGTTCCTGATATCGTACGGAAATGGGAAAAGTCTATTTTAGACTCTGAACTCGCAGTGGTAACTCCAAATATATGTTAATTGTACCCCTGGAAATATTTGATGCACCGGGAAAACAACTCTCCCCAACGGAATACATGTTACTCTTTTTAACAGTGAGGTCATATTAATTTTCTTTCCCAATTTCTTCCTCCATTCACTCTCAGCCAATCCCAAGTAGCACACCTCGGAAGGAGCACACCCGTAGCCTCTTGTCACGTCGGTGCAGGGGGCGACCTGCTAGGCCGCACCAGACCCATGCTGTTTTAGAGCATCTCCACTCGTCCCCCCGAACAGGCCCCCGACGAGCGTTTTTTACATCCGGACGGCGTAAATCGGTCCAGTCGCGCCCCCGGTTCCTCGTTTTCGTCCGGAATTGGGCCTAGTTTCATCCGGCGATCCCACGCCATCCCCCCCCCGGAGCGCTCGGGGACTCCGGACGAAACGAAATCGCGGGAAACGTTTGGTGGCCCCGACTGTCGGCGACAATGGCATGGGTTTCTACGGCAATACCCTCGTCTTCCCCGATCTACGGCACAACCCTTGTCTTCCCGATCTACGGCAAGACCATCGTCGAACGAAAGATTTGAATTCCCAGTCAAATTATATATAGTTCGAATAAACATAATTATATATAGTTCGAATAAACATAAAAATTACATATAAAAACTTAAAAACAAACTAAAACTACTACTTCTTCCTAGATGGCCCCGCCTCATCGTCGTGGCGGCGGCGCTTCCGGCTCGTCACCTCCTCGTCGGAGGAAGGCGCCTTCGCCTCTGCGTCCTCCTCCTCTCGCCCTCCTGGCTTTTCCTCGGCCGGCTCCTCGGCCGGCTCCTCGGCCCTCCTCGGGCTGCTCCTCGGGCTGCTCCACGGCCGGCTCCACGGCCTGCTCCATGGCCTCCTCCTCGTCCTCCTCCTCGTCGTCGTCCCATTCTTCTTCGCTGGACGGCGGGGGGGAATCGTCGCTGCTGGACGATGCAACGCGATCCCACCAATGCCGCCATCCTGGCGGCTTCCCCTCGCTGTCGGTGTCCGATGGCCACGACCAGTCGCTCATGGTTGACAGAAGATGGTGGACGAGAGAATAGATGAATGGCGCCGGCCGTTCGAAACCGTATATGTAGTTCTCTGGACGAAGAGAGCGGCGGTTGCTCTTCCTCGGAGTTCATGCTCCATTACGACGGTTGTAATTTCGAGGCGACTTCGACCGTTCCCGACGAGGCGTTTAGGCTCTCCAGACCACTTCGCGGACCATTACGGCGGTTCAAAGCGACGAGGGCACTCCGACGGTTGCCCTTCCCGGCGACACCGTCGCTATGCACGCGGTGGGTGAAGTCGACCATGGGCTCGCCACTGGGAAAATGGGCCTCCCAGCCAAAAATACATCCATCCGGCGCTAAATAGCGCCGGATTTCGGCCTGGGGAGCCCCAACGGCTGGGGATGCTCTTAGGCACACCTCGTGAGAGTTGCTCCTCTCCCTACCTTCTCTCTCATGCCCCCCACACACTACTAGGGAAAGTCCAATCGTCGACGCACCAAAATTAGCCACCGCCAACGCACGCCAGCAGCAACGGTTTATCACCGGCGTACCATCTGGTGCGCCAGCAGTAACACGATTTATCGCTGACGAACCAGCCCAGTGCATCGGCGGTATATTTTCCAGGATTTAAAAATAGTCTGATCTAGATCTAGGTCGATTTCTACATTGTGACCGTGGAAGATGCACATCCATCGCGTGATCGTCTCCGTGGCCATGGGCGCCACCGTTGAAGGACAGAGAGGAGGTGGTCGCCAGAGTGAGAGGAGGTGGTCGTGGAGAAGCTCGCCGGAATGAGAGGAGTTGGTCGCCGGTGACTAGCTTGAGGAGGTGCTCGCCGGAGGGATATGAAGAGTAGGGGTACGAACATAGAAGAGGAGGCGGAGAAGGAAAAGTGGAGGAGAAGGGGAGGGGTGAGAAGGAAAAGTGGAGGAGAAGAGAAGGTGGCCGAAGGGAGGAAGAGAGGATGAGGAGGAGGAGGAGGAGGATGAGGAGAAGTGAAAGAGAAGAGAAGAGAGGAGAAATGGAAGAGATAGAAGATGAGCCGGCTGGTTTGGGAATATATACCCTAGGTTACCGCCGGCGCACCAAATATGGTGGTGCGCCGGGGGTAGAAAAAAATTCATCAAAATATTAAACCTCAAAACTCTATTTTCCTTTTTGATTTTGAGCAATCTAAAAAATCTCTAAACGTCCGTAGGCGTTAAAATAGGATGTATAATTTCCGTAGATACATTTTGATATGGAAAACTTTTTCATTGGAGGTCGTATGCAACTAGAAAAGCCATTTTGCCAAAATATGATGCCATTTTGCAAAAAAATCGAAATTCTTGTTTGTTAATTTTCATTAAAACTAGATGACATAGCACATGGGCATCTCGAAGGATTTATTTTTTGAAATTTCTATCATTTTCTTTTTCAAAAACTGAAAAGGCGATCCAGGGGGTGGAGAATATGTGGCCGCCTTATCGCCGACGCACCAGTAGGTTTGCATCGATCTAGACCTGGTCGAACCTTATCCCCGGCGCGTGATAGCTCAAAATTTAGCACTATTTTACTGAGATTTTGATGTACACTATTACTCATAATGTCACTCATTTCATGCTCCAGCTAGATCACCTAAGCCTATTTTGCATACTTACGAGTTCTTGTTCATTTCCATATGAGCATCGCATATTTAGTAGTTTTAGTAGGATTTTATTATGTTTTCTTTTTCTTTTACATGTTTGTAGGTGTTATGGGCAACTATGCATAAAGCAAGGCAAAAGGGGTCAAGAGAGGGAAATATGGAAGAGCTGCAGGCACCAGACTTAGTCATTTGAGGAGTGGGAAAAGTGACATTTTTCCATCATCTCAAAATAAAGATCTAAGATCATGGTGTTGTAGCTCTCGTCCATACGAGTCCAACGAGCCCAAGAACACTCAAATCAGAGTTCGTATGAGGAAATGGTGGCCAAAATACGAAAAGCATTTGCAAGTTTAGCGACCATCGGTACGGGCATATTCGGCCGTACCGTCCGTCGGTACCACGGACCTGGACGCGCGGAAAAGGCCTGACGCGTTTCTTCACAGAATCCATCCCCGTTTGTTCCTAGACCTTCCTTAGGTCAAAGGCAACGTGGGAGGGGCTATTGGAGACCCCCCTAGGCCTATATAAATAGGAGGGGAGCCAAGGGAGAGTCATCCCATCACCACATAACTCCACGGCGCAGCCCTACCGCCTTGAAGACTCCATATATAGTCGCCACCTCCACAAGATCTCATCCATCACCACCACTCAAGAGGAGTAGGGACTTGGATCTTGAAGGCTTCATCATCATCATCATCATCATCATCATCATCATCATCATCATCATCATCATCATCATCATCATCATCATCATCATCATCATCATCATCATCATCATCATCATCATCAACACCGTCTCCAACACCAATCCTCTTTGTTTACTCGGTTGTAATCCAATCCCTAGTGTGGATCTCATCTTGTATTCAATTGTGCTACCATACACCATTCATATGTTTGAGATCAGGTTGGTTGCCTTCATGTGTGAGTAGTTCCTTTGTTCTCGGGGAGAGATGGAGAAACCCTAGCTATATTATGATATGCATAAAGATAATTTATGGTTTTGTACTATGATTGTATGTTAGTTTTCTCTTGTGATGTTGCATGATGTCGACCATGTAATATTTGCCTAAGTGTCACAAGAGGGAAATACCGTCGGAAGTTCGGTAGTATATACGGCGGGAAGTGACATCCTGCGTACGATGCACTATTGTACAGAAGAGGGGGATAAGAAGGGACTCGCAAAGCTTAACAAATAACCATGAGACAATCCCTTAATTGTGATAGACCAATAGGTGGCTTGCCGAAGGTCGTTGTGGTGGTTATTCAGGAATATGTTATGAGATACATATTCTAACTTCGAGCCTTTCCCACATACAACGATAACAAAGATATAGATTATCTAGTTTATGTTTTTGTTGATGCTAGTGGTGGAACCAACAATCCCCGAGAACACCTTAGCCATATTGTCATTCCCACAACCATACTCGTTGCTCTCGGTTACATTAGTTTACTTATTTTTTCTTGTTTACTTTTGCTCTCAAACACCAAACAATCTTTATATACTTTATATACTTTATCTTGAATTAGAATAACTTGCAAGCACTCTCTAGATAATAGTAGCGAGGGGCATAAAGACCTCTACCAATAGCTCTACGTGGTTTGATACTCATACTTCAAAACTAGCTACATCTGATATGTGTTCTTGCAGTTATCAGCGCGCCTATTTGGATGTGCGTCAGCAGTATTTTCTTATCATCGGCGCGTCTCAATAGGCATGCGCCGGTGGCAAATACCACCGGCCTGCACCTTTTTTGGTAGTGCCCTCTCCTGGTATCCTTTGGTGATGTCGTTGTTGTCCACTCGGGGCATGGTAGGTGATTCAGGTAGCGGTCACACTACATATCACACATTAGGCACGGACAGGTTGTGGCAATACGTGTGCAGTTTTCGGGTGCGGTCTAGACGAGAGGAGGTGGGTTAAATTCGGTGCTATAGCACCACGAGTAGGCTTCAACGAGAGGGAGTCAATGGGGGATGGTGGAGGACGAGAGGCAGGTAGGGCGCTAGACGCAGCCAACGTATGTCACCGACGACACAATGAAGCGATGGCAGATTTTGGAGCAGCCTGCAGGATGCGGCGGTAGTGGCGCAGGAGCAGAGGACCACGATAGGTAGCGCCCCGTGCAGGATAGGATTGGGAAGAGAGAGAGATTGGGGAAATAGATGGATATGACATGCGAGTCCTTATTGTTCGTGAGAGTACCAATTTAAGATAATTTTCTCGCATGAAAAACACATTCTGTATTTGATTTAGACTGGAATTTACAAATTTGGGCACAAACAAGATGAATTTGTAGTTCAGGGTTCAATTCCCCAAACCTCCACGAGTTCAGGGTTTAAAATAAGTTTTCCCTACATAAATCTATAGACTTGTTGTAGTGGCAAATATTATGGAACGGGGGTGTATGTTAAAGTGGGAGTAATATAGAGTGTAACATGTTATTTGCTGTTGCCTGTGTAAGCCGGTGCATTTTTTCGTAGCATTTATTTCGTGTCGCACGAACAGATCCATCCAGTGTCATCGTCCCTGCATAAATAAAACTCCATATCATTTTAATCATACAATATCACACCATGACATTGTAAAACGTAGAACAGGTAGATTGAATAGGTCTACTCGGTTGAATCACCGAGCCTCTCGTATCTCATTATATATAGGAGGTTTTACAGGTGTTTGTAACAGGTACGGTTCATTACATGAACCGAGTCTAACTCTATCTCTAATACCCTCCCTTAATCACAACTTAGACAAGTTGAGATTATGTCTAAATTCAAGAAACGTTTTTACAGGAAGTGGTTTAGTAAAACCATCTGCCAACTGATCTCTGGACGGAATGAACCGAATCTCTAACTGTTTCCTTCTAACCTTCTCTCTGACAAAGTGAAAATCTATCTCAATGTGCTTGGCACGTGCATGAAACACTGGATTAGCACAAAGATATGTCGCTCCCAAATTATCACACCAAAGACAGGGTGCTTGATTCAATTTGACGCCAAGTTCTGCAAGTAAGGACTTCATCCACATCATCTCTGCTGTAGCATCAGCCACAGCTTTATACTCAGCTTCAGTACTAGACCTGGAAACAGTCGCTTGCTTCTTTGCACTCCAAGAAATCAAGTTGGGTCCATAAAACACAGCAAACCCTCCAGTGGAGCGACGATCATCAACACAACCAGCCCAGTCTGCATCAGAGAAAGCACTCAATAGTGTAGAACTCGACCGCATAAAAGTCAAACCTATGTCCAATGTGTCACTGATATACCGCAGTATTCTTTTAGCAGCTGTCCAATGAACTGTAGTGGGTGCATGCAGATATTGGCACACCTTATTGACTGCATATGCTATATCAGGCCGAGTAAGGGTAAGATATTGTAAAGCACCAACCATACTCCGATAGCTAGTAGCATCTTCAGGGCCTAACAAATCTCCCTCATGTGCAGTGATCTTTTCAGAAGATGACAAGGGTGTAGAAACACCTGTACACTGTTTCATACCAGCACGTTTTAGGACATCTTGAGCATACTTTGATTGATTAAGGAGCAACCCATCTGCAACTCGATGAACTTCAATGCCCAAGAAATAATGCAGATTGCCGAGATCCTTTAATGCAAATTCTTTGCTGAGATCTTTCAACAGTGCCTGAGTTGCATGCTCTGAAGAACTAGCCACAATGATATCATCAACATATATGAGCATGTAGATGGTGACATGACGCTTGCAATATATAAATAGTGATGTATCAGATTTGGAAGCAACAAACCCAAGCTTAACAAGCTGAGAGCTCAACCGGGCATACCAAGCCCTAGGTGCCTGTTTAAGTCCATACAGCGCCTTTTCAAGTTTGCAAATATAATTCTGCTTCCCCCTGTCTTCATAGCCAGGAGGTTGTCGCATGTAGACCTCTTCTTCGAGAACACCATGAAGAAACGCGTTCTTAACATCCAACTGTCGCAAACTCCATCCCCGTGAAACAGAAACAGCAAGAACTAATCTGACAGTTGCAATTTTAACAACTGGACTAAATGTGTCCTCATAATCAATACCGAACCTCTGCTTGAAACCTTTTGCAACTAGTCGAGCTTTATATCTGTCAACTGTTCCATCAGCCTTTTGTTTGATTTTATATATCCATCTGCAGTCAACTATGTTAACACCTGAGCGTGGAGGAACAAGCTTCCAAGTGTTATTACGCATAAGAGCACCATACTCTTCATCCATAGCTTCCTTCCACTCTGGAATTGACATAGCATCTTGAACATTTTTCGGTTCAGCAGCAACTGTAGACGAGAGACACCACGGTATTGTACCATCTGTATATTTGCGAGGCTGTCGAGGACGCGTAGTCCTTCGAACATTTTCCTGCTGCACAGCGCGATCCACAACGAGAGAGGGCGCAGAAGATCCGGAGGTAGGCAAGCTGGGAGAATCTCCTGCAGCTGCAGAGCTGGACCCGCGCGTCACAGGCGATCCTGTGGACTCCGCTGTGGCCGTGGGCTGGGACCGTGGAGAGGGCGAGCGCTGCACAGAAGATCCGGCCGACCCGGCGTGGCCACCACGCGCCCGCGACAAGTGGGAAGGCGCGGCAGGCGACGCAGACTCTGAGGCTGTCGGCGCGTGATCCGATGACGCGCGATCCGAGGACGATGGCGAATCTGGCAGGGAATCAGCACCGTGTTCTGTGCTGTTGTCTTCTTCTGCCAATATTTCATGTGAGCTGTTTTCAGTCAAGTCTTGTCCATTTTGAGCCAAATTTTCTCCTGCAGCCAGCTGAGGACCTGTAGTAGCCTGAGGAGCACAACAAGGAGAACTCAAAGCAGGATTAGTAGGAAAATTGTCCACACGTGAGTCATTAGTATTGTCACCCCCTTGCTCAAAATTTAGAAGAGATGGATCAAGTAATAGGATTTCACTACGAAGGAGAGCACCGGCATTTGGGTGAAGATTTTGGAAAGGAAACACAGCCTCATCAAAAACCACATCACGAGAGATATAGACACGTCCCGTGGCAACCTCTAGACACTTAACTCCTTTATGTCGAGGGCTATACCCTAGAAACACACACTGCTTGGATCGAAAAGCAAGTTTGCGTTGATTATATGGACGGAGATTGGGCCAACAGGCACAACCAAACACACGAAGAGATTTATAGTCTGGTTGAGTACCAAACAAACGATGCACAGGAGTGTCATTGTGTATAACTTTGCTAGGTAGCATATTAATCAGATAGGTGGCAGTGAGAAACGCTTCATCCCAAAACTTCAAAGGCATATGAGCATGGGCAAGAAGAGACAATCCAACTTCGACAATGTGACGGTGTTTGCGTTCGGCAGCACCATTCTGCTGGTGAGCATGAGGACAAGAGACCAAATGAGAGATGCCTTGAGACTGAAAAAGAGAATTGAGCTTAACATACTCTCCCCCCCAGTCAGACTGCACAGTTAGGATTTTTCGATCAAGTTTCCTTTCAACAAGTTTTTGAAAATTGACAAAGGCATCAAACGCATCAGACTTCTTTTTGAGTAAATAGATCCAAGTGAATTTACTATAATCATCAATAAAGCTTATATAATAGTTATGGCGACCAACAGAAGTAGGTGCAGGACCCCATACATCAGTAAACACTAATTGTAAAGGGGCTGAAGATACACTGGTGGAAATAGGGTAAGGTAATTGATGACTTTTAGCTCGCTGACAAGAATCACAAATAGACTCTAAGGAAGACTGACTACTACAAGGAAGATTATTTTTGCTAACAACTTGTTTAACAATAACTAGAGACGGATGACCTAGACGACTATGCCACTTGTCTTGTGAGGGCTTGACGACGATGAAGGCATGCTTTGAATCCTGGGAAGACACCAAAGAGGAGATGAGGGGATACAGTCCACCAACACATCTGCCTCTATGAAGAACTGCTTGTGTGACCTGATCCTTGATCAAAAAGAAAAACGGATGAAATTCTATATAGACACCATTATCGAGGGTGAAACGATGTACGGAGAGCAAATTTTTAGAGGCGGAGGGAACATGAAGAATGTTGCGAATATGAAAATTTCGAGCAGGATGATGAACAACAGAATGACCAACATGGGAAATTTTCATACCTTGCCCGTTTGCAGTGTTGACCTTGTCAGAGCCTTGATAGTTGTCGCGAACAGTCAAATTGTTGAGCTCGCTTGTGATGTGATGAGTTGCACCGGTGTCGGAGTACCAGTTTGTGTCAATGCCATATGCATGAGCGCCTTTGCCTTCAAACGAGTCATCATCAGCATCAGTCCAGCGGTACCAGCAATCCTTGGCAGGGTGACCATCACGGCCACAGATTTGGCATGTCACATCCACCCATGGCGTGGTACGGCGGCGACCACGGCCACGGCCACGGCCTCCCCCTTGTGAACGTCCACTGCCACGCCCGGCCTGCTGGGAACGATCATCGGAATAGGTGGTGTAGGTGCGTCTGTCATCACGACGCTCAGGACGACGATCACCGCGGTCACCGCGGTCACCGCGGTTGCGGCTAGTCTGTTGTTGCCCGTACTGCCGCTGTTGGCGAGAGGCGACATTGGCGCTGGTCTCGAAGGTCATCTCCGACGGACCGGTGAGCATAGCTTGACGCTCATCGTAGGCTTGGAGCTGGGCATAAAGCTGGGGCAGGGAGATCGGAGTCGTGACGACGCCGAGAGCGGCAACCAGCGAGTTGTAACTGGATCCGAGGCCGGCGAGGATGAAGGATACATGCTCGCGTGTGGGCACCGGACAGCCTGCAGAGGCAAGCTCATCGACGATCACCTGCATCTTGGTGAGGAACGTCGCAGTAGAATCATTGTTCTTTTTCGTATTCGCCAGGGCGATCCGCAGATTCGTGATCTTGGACTCGCTTTGAGAGGCGAACATCTCCTCGATGGCCTGCCAGACTCCGGCGGCGTGCTCGATCCTCTGAACATGTGGAAGGACTTCAGAGGAGAGGGATTGGAGGAGGTACCCGAGGACAATCTGGTCGCGGGCGATCCAGTCGTCGTAGGCCGGGTTGGGGACTTTTTCCGCCGGCTTGTCGGCGGCCGTGTCGGCTGGTTTGGCCTCAATTGTTTCGGGCGGCTCGGCATCGGTTCCGTTGAGCAGACCGACGAGGCGAGCGCCACGGATTGGCGGAAGAACTTGTGCACGCCATCCTGGATAGTTGTTGCGGGTGAGTTTGTCGGAGGGTGGAGCGCCCAGATGGTACTGAGGATGAGCGGAGGAGGACGCCATGGCAGCGATGAAGGAGCGGGCGACGGGGACAGATCGATCTGCGGCTTCGATCGGCGATCAGTGGAGGCGGCGAAGAAGCCGGCCTGATACCATGTAAAACGTAGAACAGGTAGATTGAATAGGTCTACTCGGTTGAATCACCGAGCCTCTCGTATCTCATTATATATAGGAGGTTTTACAGGTGTTTGTAACAGGTACGGTTCATTACATGAACCGAGTCTAACTCTATCTCTAATAGACATGCCACGTTTGGTCAACCGCCCTCGTCATAGCCCCATTATCAATTCTCCTTGCTATTGAAATGTGCCGAGTCGCCAAAATATAAAACGATACCTACGCACGAGGAAGATGTACACCGTAGGACATATCTGAACAAGCAATCGATTGGATCCCATCATCACAGGGGCCTAGAAGGATGGACCAGCTCTCTGACAAATGGACCCGGCCGCAACATCTGCAGCCTCATGCACCATGCATGCATGCCACGCCCTTCTTTAAAAAAATCTGCTCGACATGCCTGCAACGCAATGCATGCACAATGCATGTGCCATGTGGTGGGTAGCGCCGTGCTAATCCTAATTTACCCTCACTCAACGCATTTATGTGTACTCGGAAGCAGACCCTTCAATCGATTTTGGACGGACGAGTAGGTGATAGCGTGAAATGATGAAGCCTAAGAGCATCCCAGTCGTTGGGCTCCCCAGGCCGAAATCCGGCGCTATTTAGCGCCGGATGGATGTATTTTTTCCTGGGAGGCCCATTTTTGATGACCATGGTCGTCTTCACCCACCGCGCTTTTTTTGATCTGGGAGGCCTATTTTTTTGATCTGGGGAGGCCTATTTTTTCAGTGTCGCCGGGAAGGGCAACCGTCGGAGTGCCCTCGTCGCTTTGAACCGCCGTAATGGTCCGCGAAGTGGTCTGGAGAGCCCAAACGCCTCTTCGGGAACGGTCGAAGTCGCCTCGACGCGACAACCGCCGTAATGGAGCATGAACTCCGCGGAAGAGCAACCGCCGCTCTCTTCGTCGAGAGACCTACATATACGGTTTCCAACGGCCGACGCCATTCATCTATTCTCTCCTCACCATCTTCTGTCAACCATGAGCGATCGCTCTTGGCCATCGGACATCGACATCGAGGGAAGCCGGGATGGTGCCATTGGTGGGATCAAGCCGCATCGTCCAGCAAGCCGACGATTCCCCCCGCCGGCCAGCGAGGACGAATGGGATGACGACGAGGAGGAGGACGAAGAGGCCGAGGAGCAGGCCGAGGAGCCGGCCGAGGAGCAGGCCGAGGAAGAAGCCGAGGAGGAGGAGGAGGAGGAGGACGACGCTAGCGACGAGGAGGACTCAACTTCCTCCGACGAGGAGGTGACGAGCCGGAAGCGTCGCCGCCACGACGATGAGGCGGGGCCATCTAGGAAGAAGAAATAGTTAAAGTTTGTTTTAAAGTTTTTATATGTAATTTTTATGTTTATTCGAATTATATATAATTTGACTATGTTGCACCACTTGAGAGTTCAAAGCTTTCGTTCGACGATGGTATTGCCGTAGATCGGGAAGACGAGGGTAGTGCCGTAGATCGGGAAGACGAGGGTATTGCCGTAGAAACCCATGCCATTGTCGCCGACAGTCGGGGCCACCAAACGTTTCCCGCGATTTTCTCTCATCCGGAGTCCCCGAGCGCTCCCCGGGGGGCCGGGGCTGGCCTGGGCTCTCCGGACGGATGAAAGGCCTAATCCGGATGAAAACGAGGAACCGGGTGCGCGACTGGGCCGTTTTCGTCCATCCGGGTGACAAATCGCCGTCCTGGAGGCCTCGTCGGGGGGACGAGTGGAGATGCTCTAATGCGAGGGGGGAAATGCCTCCCGGCCACAAAGATGAAAGATCAAAACAAATCTTAACTGAGCATGCGGGTGTTTGAGGTTTAATTTAAGATACTCCTATTTCCTTTGATCCATACTACTTATCACTGATCTAGTATAAATTTATGCTAAATCATCGACAAGTAATATAGTTCGGAGAGAACTTCTTATTCCACGAAGAATCCCATTTTATGTTTGTCATGAAAAATTGAAATATTATAAAATCATATTTTCACATATGTATTTTTAATAGCATTTTGACATCTGGAAAATAGTTCTCTACATCTCGAGCATGTGTTTACTATGACTTTCGAGCCATCGCCGTCACAGAAGCTCAAGAGCACCTACCGTTATACTTCCTCCGGTCCTTTTTAATTGACTCAAATTTAGTATAAAGTTGTACTAAATCCGAGTCAATTAAAAGAGACCGGAGGGAGTAGGTTGGTGACGCTAGTAGCCATACCTTTAACCACCACGTACATTGACGAAGTTGCGGGCAAAACCAGGCCATGGCCCGCCCAACCCAAAAGGTGGAACTTTCTTTATAGGTATGCGTTTGTGCTAAAAGCCCACTTACCAGCCCAGTCGATACAAGAGAATCAGAAAAACTGGATCCCCTCAACTCGAGGTTATATGAGAATCAATGTCGCTGCAGCAGTGAGCGGAACGGAGAACATGGTTGTTGTAGAAGCTATCTGTCGCTCCCTGAATGGTGAATATCTAGGTTCGGTCATGGCGTGTCCTGATATCTCGGATCCTACAACTTTGGAAGCAATTGCATGTAGGGAAACCCTATCTGGCTGTTGATCTCCATATAACCAAAAGTGTGATAGCTGCTGACTGTTTAGAAGTGATCAATTCTCTGAAGAGTAGAAGCTTACCGTGATATGTTTCGGTTTTGAGAGAAATAAATATGCCTAGAGGAAATTTTATAAATATTAGTTTCATACATGAGCGGAGAAATTCTAATATTCATGCTCATGATTTAGCTAAGAGCTCTCTAGATTTATCACATGGACACCGAGTGTGGCTGCTACAATCTCCAGACATTATGATTGTACCTATGTTTATTGAGTAATAAAGAGAGATTTATCCCTCAAAAAAAGAATTTGGTTTGATTTTGTTCGTGGCATACTCGCCTCGTAGCTTCTGCTCTGCTTCTGGTACTGGGACGCATCCATGGCGGTAGTCTAGCGCTGCTGCGATGCTGCCGACCAGCTGCCGGTGACTGAGAGACGGAGAGCCGGCTTGCTGGAGCTACCAAGAGACATAACGTGAGATTCTCATTTTGGTTCAGTTGACATTCTTATGACGTTGTCTGGTGTTGTTTATTATTACATTGTCCAATCGATCAGTGGGTTCACTTCTTGGAGATGCAGATACCTATTTCAGCTACATATCCTCCTATGAGTTCATATTTACCTTATATATGTTTGATGGAAAAAAATATTTAAGATAACTGAATTACATGGCTAAGCTTTACAGAAGAAGTCACAATATATTGTGAACGCTATTTGTCTAGCATCCTCAACAAAAGAGTGTCTTGAACAGTTGACGTCAGATGATGGCTACCAAAAACTCATTGTCATGGTTACTGAATTTTGTGGAAACTATTTCATTGAGATTCCTAACTTTGAAGAAATCTACATCATGTGTGGTAGCTGTGCTCGCAGTCAGCCTGATCATCTCACTAAGGAGCATTACTTTCGAGGCAGAAATATCCCGTGTAACACTGGACACTCAACTATTTAAACTAAATCACAGGTTCAATGAGAAGGTAGTGATATATGTGAGATGGTGAAAAGTACTACCCAACAAATTTCTCCCAACAAGATATTTATGGATTGCAACTTCGACTAAAACATTTTGTTTCGGATGCTTCCAAGGATAGAGAGTTGAAAAACATATCAACCCTAATTGGTCTTTGCCAATTCCTTGTGGAGATAGGACGACATATGTTTAATTTGCTTGAAAGGTTACTCCACTTGCTCATTATTTTTTCAGTTTCAACAGCGAGTGCTGATCGAGCATGCATTGTCTAGTATGAAAATCATTAAAACAAGGCAGCACAATAAGATGGAAGATGAATATCTTGCCAATAGTTTGTTGATGAATATAGAAGGTGAAATTCTGGATAATTATATCTATCAAGATGTCATTGAAGATTTTAGAGAATCAGAAAGCTGATTTGTAGTAAAACTCCATGCCTTATGCGGTTATGCCTTATGGTTAAGCTGAACCGTGGTGTGCTCTTTTGCTTTGGACTCATGTGTGTATGCACACTGGAGAGTGCTTCGGTGCTTTCCAGAACTTTTTTGCACGACTTCTAAAGCAAAGCAAAGGCTGTTATTACAAGAGCTAATACACTTGATTTCATTATGGAAAGGAGCAATTTGTTCGTTAATACGCATTCATTATCCACGCCGAAACTACAACGCATGCAACTACGCACGACCCACGCTCTTGTGCGGTTATGCGTACCAAATCAAGTCACGACCGTTGTCCCCAAAAAAAAGTCGCGGTTGTTGCCGCCAGCCGGACCTGGAGGAGATGAACACAATCAGCGTCATGCGGCTCATCAGCATTCAATCGTCCGTTTTCTTGCAAATAGAAATACATCGTCATTGGCGCGCGCGCATGAGGCCACAAAATGTTGGTCCGAGGCACTGGTCGCGCTGGCCGCGCTTCTCATCGTGAGGAAATGGACCACGTCATGAGTGGTCGAGCGGGTCTAGATAGGCGAGGATGTGTAAGGCACCTTCAGTGGCGCGACGCATTTCGAACGTCAAAACGGACGCGTCATGTCTGTTTGCGTCAGCCTAAATGACCGAAATCGTCCGGGCGTCCGTTTGTGTCGGGGGTGGCTCCAGCGGCAGGACAGATAATTTTTTTTTCATTCATGAAGTCATAATTTACATTAATAAAAATAAAGGCGTGCTAAAAAGTAGCTGCTGCCTACTGGTCGTCGTCGCTGACGAGGTCAATGAACTCCGGCGTCGGTCATGGAAGCTCGTACGCCGGCGGTGGAGGAGGTACCGCCGCATGGGCAGGAGCCTATGGCCAGGGATCCCACGCCGGAGCAGCAGGCGGAGCACAGTTGTTGGAACGCGTCGGCGTGGCCGGAGGAGTCGCGGCCTCCCCGTGCGAGCGCCGACTCGCGGAGTCGGGATTGCAGCCCCTCCACAAAGCGAGCTCGTTGAGCTCGTCCCCGCGTTGGCCGCGCCATGGCAATAGCCTCCTCCGGAAAGGTCCGGCGGCTGGTCTCCGGATCCCACGCTGGCCCGCCGTCATCGTGGTCGTAGTCGACCATGTCGACGTCCTCGTCCGCGTCCCCGTCCTCGTCCACGTCCTCCCGGTCGTTCTCTCTTCTTCGCGGCGATCTCTCGTTGAAGAAGTCCACGTCGCCGAGGTAGCCGGCCGCGCGGCGCGTCGAACTCCCACGTCCCAAATGAAATCAGGGTAGGAGTTCGCGTACGCCCGATCCTCCCGCATCCGGCGGCAAGATCGCCGGCGGCGCGCACTCGTCCCGCCGTCGGCCCGCGCACCGGGGACCGGCACGCGCCGCGAGTTCGGTACCAGCCCTCCCGGCAAGTTCGCGTCCGGCCATGGTACCGGCCGGTTTTCCTCCCATAGCTGCCACGCGAGGTCAACACGGACGTACCGGCCGACCCGTGCCTTCTTGACGAAACGCGAGCCGCTAGCCTCCTGGTCGTTCTTCGTCTTGCGGAACGGCCAGCATTTCTTCCCCATGGCGTCGGTGGGGTGGATACTGTGGGATTTGGCAATGGTTTGGTCGGGGAAATGGGCGCCCCTTTAAGAGGCTCCGACGCCATCTCGCCTTCAATGGCCTGCGCAACATCTACTAGTGCGCACGCTCGCGAAGCCGAGGCACGCCATTAAAGTGGCCCGCAAAGGCCGCAGCGCGCCGCCCGGTAATGCCGCGAAGACGGCGCTTGTGTCGTCAAGCGGGCCCGTGCGAGGACCGAGCGGACACTTTACGCGTCACGCAAACCTGGCGCATATTTGGACCAGGTTTGCGTCTCTGCGGATGGCCTAGTCACCTTGCGTCGCACCGCTGGAGGTGGTGCCAGACGTATTTTTGATCACGACGGATACAAACGGTCGCTCAGCGTCCATTTGCGTCGCTGCTGGAGATGCCCTAAGTTCTTCTCCCCGCGTCTGGTAGTTCATGTCTCTCTCCTGCCGCAGAAGCGCAGTGATCAGATTACCCTTCCTTAATGAAAGCAGGTGGATTAGTTCTCCTAATTACAGGCTTTAATTTTTTGCTTTAAAAGTCGTGCAGAAAACCTTCGGAAAGCACATGAGCAGGCCACACAATTATTTGTGGTCAGGGGAAGTAGGATAGTACACTCTACACCCGTCCTGCTTGTGCTTTTTCATGTCGTGCCACAGGCATGTATGCATATGGGCCACACATATACTCCCCTCCATCCTAAAACATGATATTTTAACTAAATTTGTACTGTGTTTAGACATATTTTAGTGTGTCGATAGATATAAATCCAGACAAAGTTAAGGCATCCTCTTTACAACGGAGTGAGTACCGTTCATCTTAACCCCCCCCCCCCCCCCTAGTGTTGAGCTGGTTCTTATGTTGTTTTAGGGAAAAAGTACATTTTTAATTGTATCAGATCACTAGTGGAAAAACGCTGATCAATACCGGTTCCAGAGGGCCATTTGCACCGGTTTAGCAACCGGTATAAAATATCCGGTGCAAAAGGCCCCCCTTTCCTACCGGTTCCTTACGAACCGGTATAGATGGCCCTCCACGGGCGCCCAGGAGAGCGCACGTCGATGGATTTCGTACCGGTTTGTACTACAAACCGGTGGCAAGGTAGGCTGCCTCGGCAGAAAAATTCGAGAATCTCGCCGCGGCAGAGAATTCAGGGTTTAGGGTTTCGTAGGGGTTTAGGGTATCGGAGCGTTTATATCGCGTCGATGCACCGGAAATGCGTGTGGGTTTACGTAGTATATGAAGATCAAGGTGATGCATATAAAGTTGGTGCATATAATATAACACACATGTAATTGCATAAGTAGTACTCTCCGATGCAAATCAAGTCGATGCACCATAGTACAAGCATGAAGATCGATCTATTACGTACACACATGTACCATAGTGGTACACTCCGAGTCAAACTATATATACACACAAAGCAATCGAGGAGCTGGAGAAGATCTTTATGCATAGTGGTACTCTCCGGATGGTGGTATGACTTCCCGAAGGAAAAATCCCGCCAATTCATCGCCGATTGCTTTGAAGCGCTCCTCGATTCCGATCTTCTCCCGCTTTCTTCTCAACTGTAAAAGAATAAGATGAATACATGAGCTATGTGTGTTATATCAAATCACAAATCAAACAATTATTACTGAAACTCAGCACAACTTATGGTAAGAAAATAAATTTGTGAATATTATTTTCGTACCTCTCTATTTCTTTCATTATTCGCTCTCTCGCTGACAATTCTGTGGATGTACTCGCAAACGTAGTATCCACATAGATTAGTCCCCGGTGGTTGTTTTGCGCATTTCTGTACAAGAATATAATTCAGTCAAACAATAATGAAGTATGATAAAGGTGTGTGGACCTAGGTAGTACTACTTACTTTGTTCGCACGCCATATCAGCTTCGGTTTCCAATCATGGGACTGATCTTCCTTGATGAAAGTTTCCCATACGCTGCCCGACAAAAGAAAATGCACAAAAGAGTTATCAATCAGTTGATATCAGGAAACTAACAAAAAAACCGATAAGAATTTGGATTACCTTTTGAGCATAAGAAAACAAGACTTGTATTGTATAGGCTCTTTGGTTAGTGAGTCAAAGACTTCAACTTCTCCTTCGTACATTTTAATGACGATAAGAATAAAGTGAAACCTGCGCATGTTTAAATATGTAGTGTCATATATATAAGTGAGCAAAATAGAATGTGTTATAAGAGAGTAACACTCACTGGAAGTTGTAAGGCCAAAGTATTGTCTTTTTGTCACGTTGTCGCTTCAAAAACCTTAGCAAAGTCTCCGGTGTATCCCTGTTATAGAGGGGTTCTTCTATGGTCTTGACATGCATTGTGTCCGGGTCAATGAACCCAATGTCCTTGATTTCATCCCTTTTGCATTCGAGCATCTTCAATCTGCATAACATAGCGCACAAAAGATTATAATTTGCAGATAATCAAGGAGCTGAGCTAAAGACTTCTCAAATTATATAAATAAATCACTTACAGACAATAGCAACTGACGATAGATTTGTCGAGGGCCCGAAGATTGTATAACTGGAAAAGCCAGAAGTCAACGCTCACAGAGTATTCTTGGAAGTAGTGCTCTTCCTTAACTCGCACCATGATAGTCTCCATCCCTCCCTTTGCGGCAACACCGTACCACGTATGCAAGTTACGCATACTTGTTGGTAGCTTGCTGAGATTCTCGACCAAATCTTTCCCTTGAACATATTGATATACTACCTTAGCCATGGCGTAATCGGTTGAGATTTGTCGAGAACTTTGAACGGCCTTCTCGTCAAACACCTTTAGAGGGGGACCGATTTAACGGGTTGTTCTCCGAGCAGGTAGACTTGGTGTATCCCTTTTATCTCCCTGATACCCGAGCTGGTAGTGGGGTTTTTCGCCTCCATCATTTCGTCGTACGACCTTTCAATAGAACGCCTATAGTCAGATGGCGGCGATGGTTCAGGGTTATATAGATTCTCGACTGTACGACGAACCTTCACCGGATCTAGTGTCTTCTCAAAAGGTATCTCTGGCTCTTTCTTAGCAAAAAGGCCCTCACTGGGACTCAACGGCTTCCTGGTTTTCCTCGGGAGTTTTTTGCCAAGGTAACTTCTCAATAGGCGGCAGTGGTTTCTCCTTTCTAGATCTCTTCTTAGGCGGCGTACCATTCCGCTACCGGCGCTGTCTTACGCGGAGGATTTCGAGGTGGTGGACTCACGCTGGGGTCCCTCTCAGGTAGGTATGGACTTTGCTGCTCATGTGGACTGCTAGGAGGAGGAGTCGAAGGCCTTTGATGCTCATGTGGACTGCTATGAGGAGTCGGTGGCCTTTGCAGAAGGACGATGTGTTTCTTGGGCCATAGAGCGAAACCGTGCTTGACATCGGCAAGTGTCCTCTCATCGTCACCTCTAGGAATATCAAGCTCCACTGTTTCAAAAGCCGGAACAACTTCATCCACCCCGACACGAACACAGCCGGTGGAATGGGCATATGGTGGTGCGTTGCTCCTTCTTCACTTGGGTAAACATAACCGACCGCCACCTTAACGACGCGGTTCTGAATAACATATAGAGCTCGCAATCTGTCTTCTCCGTGACATAATCCACGGGGTAGCTTCCTCCACACCCGTCAAGATGCGTGGAACCCACACTGCTTCTTCGCTGAGATGGGGCGGCATCGGCTTGAGGAACATGTAGGAACATCGGCTGGTCAGGTGGCCTCTGATTTTTCTCAAGCGCCTCCACCCTAGTTAACAATTCCGTTACAATGTCGGCGTCCTTCTTCTTCTTCCGCGAACGGCTTCTATAAGTGTCAGCGGACTCGGGAACGCTTCCTTCATGGTGAGACCTGGGCGAGCTCGTACCCGTCCAACGTGTTCAGGATTCCCCGTAGCGAGTGTCAGCTCGTCATTCTCTCTATCGGGAATGTACTCTTCCTTTCGAACCTGTTCAATTGCAGCTACAAGCTTCGTACGATTTGCTCAATCTTTTCCTTCCATTTTCCCTTCGCAACGATCAGCCCTGTCTTTGGGTCCAACCTCGCCCCATGCGCGAACAACCGAACTTGGACCGTTCGGGCCAGTCCCATGTCTGTGGAGTGATTCCTGCAGCCATCGTTCATTTTCATACGCTATCCACCTCGGAATGGCAGTCTTGTAGCCACCTGACCCCATATGATGCCAAATTGTCTTCTTTGCAGCATTTTTCTTATTTGTGACCGATCGGGACACAAAAGTAGACGATTGCTTATACCTCTTAAATTCTTGCCAGTGATCCTTTATCTTCACTAGATTATCATCGAATACTGGATCTTCATTCTTATATTTGTCCCATAAATTTTTCTTCCAAGTCTGGAATTGTATGGCCATCTTCTTGAGAGTCCATTCCTTGACTTTATTCTTCTGGCCTTCCGTCATGTCTTCCGGTAGGCTGAAGCGTGTCAGCAGAGTTTCCCAAAGAAACTTTTTCATCGCGTCGTTGACATAACTAGCTTCATTGTCCGCTTTCTTCGGCTTATGCCACTCTCGAATGCTGATCGGTACATGGTCCCTAACAAGAACTCCAGCTTGACTTGTAAATTTGGTGCAGTGATCTTTGGGATGCACCGGTTCACCATTATCCTTAAATGCCGTGAGGGCTAACCTACCCTCGCCCTTTAGAACTCGCGTCGGGCCTCGTTTTGTTTTAACAGACTTGCTCGATGTTCCAGAAGGCTAATAGAAAAATTATTCGTTAATAAGTGAAATACAAATAAATGAATGCATCTAGTGATATGAACATAGACTTGATACATAAATATACACCTCGGCGGAGTTTGTTATGGAAACTTCGTTGTCTCTTCTAACTTGTTCGGACTCAAGACCCTCGCCGAAATCATTCAGAAAGTCGGCAAAATCTGTTTCATCTCCATCAGCCCCACGGGCACTCTCATATATCAATTTCTGCACCGCTTCTTCCCCCTCCTCATCTCGGACGAAGGTGCCGTCCGCCATAGCTCAATGTCACTACAAAATTAAGAAAGCAATTATATTTCATTCATCTTGTCATGATCATATAACAGATTGCTAGATGGATAACAATTGAAATGAAGAAAGCAATAACCCTAACGGCCTACCACCTATCCTCCTCGAACGGCCTAAAGGACGTGTCAGTTGGCACCGCGGCAGCGACGCCCTTCTCTTGGCCACGAATGTGATGTAAAAAAGGACTCCTTTACGAGGTAGGTGAAGTTTCTGGGTTAGAGTAGATGAAAAATAAATGAAACCGACTATTTCTACCAAACTATGAAAACCTAGTTTTTTATGCACAATTGTTGACCCAACCGCTGCAGCGTGGCAACAAATTATCGGATACAAAATAATATATAATGATTTTTGCACCACGAAATTTTTAAATGCCACTACGCCCTATTTTGCAAGTTTGTGTTTGTGTTTGGGTGGGGGTATTTGCATATCCAAAACAAGTTCTTTGTCCACTACACCATATTTTACAAGTTTGTGTGGTATTTACACATCCATGACAAGTTCTTGGTGCCCAAAATCCAAACAATATCGGAGCGAGTGAGCATCTTCTGTTGAACTATCATTTCTCCTTCGTTTACCTACGCGCACTCGCCACAAGTGTCAACCTCATCGACGCGGAGTTTACCAACAAATCAAATCGCCTCCACGGCCGCCTTGGACGCCGCGTACGCCGCGTAGCCGGGCAGGAGCGTCACCGCCAGCAAGGAAGACGTCGGCCTTGTCGGAGACGTCGGCCCTGACCGCCACGGCGCGCGGAAGCTCGGTGCCACATTTGGTCGAACATGTGGTGGGCGGCCGCGGTTGAGGGCGCCACGGCACGCGCCACTGCACGCAGACGGAGGGGAGCGGTCGGCTGGTGACGACGGCGTGGTTGGAGCAGGGAGGCGGCGTAGGCGGCGGCCGCTGCGGCGGGTGGCGCAGCCGGCCAGAGGAGGGGAGAAGGCCAGGGCAGGGAGAAGAAACCCTAACCTGCAAGTTGCGGCGGAGGAGGGAGCGGCCGGCTGGTGACGACGGCGTGGTCCTCGTGGCGACGGCGAGGGCGTGCAGCGGCGTCTCGTGGCGACGGCGGCGACAGCGTGGTCCTTGGCGACGGCGGCGGCGGCGTCTCGCGCGGTGTCTGTGCGTAAATTTGGTACCGATTTGGGCGCCGCGCGTGCGCCTAAGGTAAGTGATGGGAGGACCTTGAGCACCGGTTGGTGCCACCAACCGGTACGAAAGGCCTTTCGTACCGGTTGGGCACCAACCGGTGCCAAAGGTTTTTTTTTGTTTTTTTTTGTTTTTCTGTTTTCTTTTCTTTTGTTGTTTTTCTTTTTCTTTTTCTTTTCGTTTATTTTTCTTCTTTTCTTTTCTTTTCTTCTTTCTTTTTATTTTCTATTTATTATTTTCTTTTCTTTTCTTTTCTTTCTTTCTTTTCTATTTATATTTTCTATTGCTTTTATTTTTTCTTTTCTTTTTCTATTTATTATTTTCTTTTCTTTTCTTTTCTTTTCTTTTTCTTTTCGTTATTTTTTTCTTTTCTGTTTCTTTTTTTTTCTTTTTTTCTATTTATTTTCTATTTATTATTTTCTTTTCTTTTCTTTTCTTTTCTATTTATATTTTCTATTGCTTTTATTTTTTCTTTTCTTTTCTATTTATTATTTTCTATTGCTTTTCTTTTTCTTTTCTTTTCTATTTATTTTCTTTTCTATTTCTTTTCTATTTATTTTCTATTTATTTTTTCCTTTTCTTTTCTTTTTCTTTTCTTTTCTTTTCCTGTTTCCTTTTCTTTTATTTTCTATTTATTTTTTCCTTTTCTTTTTCTTTCTTTCTATTTTTTCTTTCCCGCCACGACGCCGCCACGGGAAAGTTTCCCGCCCCGACGTCGCGCGGGAAACTTGCCCGCCACGATGCCGCGCGTGGGAGAAAAAAGGCGAGAAAGAAAGGGTGGGAATACAATTTTGTTACGATTGAACTCGAATTAAAAGTAGCTCAACCGAAAATTAAGATACATGGCCAGATTTGACTGTTGGAGTCATTCAATCATACTCGTGCCTAGCCCTATAGTACTCGCCACCGTAGTCGCCGTAGTCGCCGTCATCATCGTCGCCGGGCATCGGTCGCGTAGTCGAACCTCGGGGAGAACGCGGGCCGGACCGGTAGCGCAGGGGGGCCACGGTAGGCCATGACGCCTGGAGAGTCCGGCCGCGCCACCACAGCCGACGGCCGGCCTCGTTGAAGTTCGAAGGAGGGGCCGCCTCGTGCCTCGCAAGCGCCTCTCACGCCGATTGATGAAGAAGCTTTCCCAAGTCGGGTAGCCGGGATGCCATCGGGGATTCCTCCGCCTGCTCCGGCGTGAGCTCAGTAGTAGTGGTTCGTGATGGCCATCTCGCGCGCCACACCTAGAGGGACCGGAGGGACCGTACGCTCCGACGCTAGCAACCAGCTAGACGCGTAGCCCCCGCGGCGTAGTTCGAGGCGCAGCGCTCCGCCTCCGGGGTTAGATATACGATGGAAGCCATGGGAGAGAATGATGAGGTTTGCAGATATGAGTCTAGATGTGATATGTAAATGGAGGCCAAGCCTACATATATATAGTGAAAATGGCGGGATGACGGAGGCGGAACCGGTGAAAATAGGGGGAACCGTGGTACCTTCGTGTCTAACATACTAAAGCTGTCGGAAGGAAAGGGCCCTGCTCGATGAACTTCTCGAATATGCCCTTGGTGCACATGCCCTATATATGGCATATTCGGAAGTTCCGCCTCGGAAAAATTTCCATGCAAGCCCGTGAAAGCTCCATTGTTAACATCATTACACAAAAGTGATTTCCATATTAAGATACACAAGTTATGATCCCTATCTAGCTAGTTTTCCGAGTTTTCTTCGTCTGTTTCCCTTTCTTCTGATTGCGACGCAACCATGGACAATCTTCATTATTTAAGATGATGCTTGGGTCAGTTTTCACCTTGAAGGGTGGAATATCATCAAACTTATTATAAGGTTCGACATGTCTGCCTTGTCCTCTACTCCCACGATGTTTCTTTTTCCGAAAGAACTATGTGCCGCTTGGCTCATCGTATGATGTGTCCTCTTGCCTTCTTTTCTTTTCTTCGGTTTGCTAGACATGTTCTTCACATAAAAAACCTGAGCCACCACTGGCTAGGACTAATGGTTCGGTGTCGTACCCAGATTCTTGAGATCCACTGTAGTCATTCCGTACCGCGGTCTACCTGCCCCATCTTTCAAGTTGAACCATTTGCACCGAACAAAGGGACCTTGAAATTAGGTCCATATTCAAGTTCCCATATCTCCTCTATGTACCCATAATATGTGACCTTCTTCCCATTGTCATCTGCTGCATCAAAGCGGACACCACTGTTTTGGTTGGTGCTCTTTTTATCTTGGGCGAACGTGTAAAATGTGTTCCCATTAATCTCGTACCCTTGAAAAGTCGATATAGTCGAAGAAGGTTGCTTGGCCAACAAGTATAGCTGCTCGTCATCGGTGGCATTCATGAGACGTGTTTGCAACCAACCGCCGAAAGTCTTCATGTGTTCTCCATCAATCCAATCTTCACGTTCCTCGGGTATTTAGAGCGTAAGATATCCTTGTGTTCCTCTTTGTACGGAGCCACCAAGATGGAATTATGTAGAACTGTGTAGTGTGCTTGAGTGAAAGAATGTCCGTCCATACACGTTATTGCTTTCTTTCCTAGCGTGCCTTTTCCACGCAGTCTCCCTCATAGCGTGATTCAGGAACACCGATCGGCTTAAGGTCAGGAATAAAGTCAACACAAAACTCAATGACCTCCTCTGCTCCATAGCCCTTGGAGATGCTTCCTTCCGGCCTAGCACGGTTATGAACATACTTCTTTAAGACTCCCATGAATCTCTCAAAAGGGAACATGTTGTGTAGAAAACAAGACCGAGAACGCCAATCTCTTCGACCAGGTGAACTAGGAGATGTGTCATAATATTGAAGAAGGATGGTGGGAACACCAACTCGAAGCCGACTAGACATTGGACCACATCCTTCAGTAAATTTTGTAGAGTAAGTGGATTGATCACCTTCTGAGAAATTGCATTGAGGAAAGCACATAGCTTCACAATGGGTACTCGAACATTTTCCGGAAGCCCCCTCAATGCAACCGGAAGTAATTGTGTCATAATCACGCAGTCATGAGACTTTAGGTTTTGAAACTTTTTCTCGACATGTTTATTATTCCTTTATATTCGACGAAGCCAGACGGACCTTGATGCTACTCAGGACTTCAAAAAAGATCTCCTTCTCTTCTTTGGTAAGAGCGTAGCCGGCAGGACCTTGATACTTCTCTCGATTCAGGTTGCTTCCTTCGTGGATACTTTGCTGGTCCCGCCGTGCATCCGGTGTATCTTTTGTCTTCCCATACACGCCCAAGAAGTTTAGCAGGTTCACGCAAAGATTTTTCGTCACGTGCATCACGTCGATTAGTGAACCTCTAAGAATTTCCAGTAGGGTAGCTCCCAAAATATCGACTTCTTCTTCCACATGGGTACATGTCCATCAACATTCGGAACAGATTCCGCCGGACCCTTTCCAAAGATCACTTTTAAATCCTTGACCATATCATATATAACTTCCCCAGTAGGGCGGGTAGGCTTCGTTCGGTTATCTGCCTCACCTCCGAAATGCTTTCCTCTCTTTCTTACGTGATGTTGTTTTGGAAGAAATCGACGATGCCCTAGGTACACATTCTTGTTTCCTAAATATATAGTGTCAGCCTCACCTAAACAGTGTGTGCATGCGTTGTATCCCTTGTTTGACTGCCCTGAAATGTTACTAAGAGCAGGCCAATCATTGATGGTTACAAACAACAACGCCCGTAGGTTAAATTCCTTTTGTTCGTGCTCATCCCACACACGTACACCTTCGTCACGCCACAACTGTAAAAGTTCTTCAACCAACGGCCTCATGTACACATCAATGTCGTTGCCGGGTTGCCTCGGGCCTTGGATGAGCACCGGCATCATAATGAACTTCCGCTTCATGCACAACCAAGGAGGAAGGTTATAGATACATAGAGTCACCGGCCAGGTGCTATGACTGGAGCTCTGCTCACCGAAAGGATTAAAGCCATCGGTACTTAGACCAAATCTTAAGTTCCTTGCGTCATCTGAAAATGACTTGAACTCTCTGTCGATTTTTCTCCACTGCGACCCATCAGCGGGTGTCTCATCAAATCTTTCTTACGGTCCTCTTTGTGCCATCGCAACAACTTGGCATGCTCTTTGTTTTGGAACAAACGTTTCAACCGTGGAATTATAGGAGCATACCACATCACCTTCGCAGGAACCCTCTTCCGGGGGTGGACTCGCCCTCAACATCGCCAGGGTCATCTCGCCCGATCTTATACCTCAATGCACTACATACCGGGCATGCATTCAAATTCTCGTACTCCCCGCGGTAGAGGATGCAGTCATTGATGCATGCATGTATCTTCTGCACCTCTAATCCTAGAGGGCAGACAACCTTCTTTGCTTCGTACGTACTAGAGGGCAATACGTTCTCCCCTGGAAGCATCTTTTTTATTATTTTCAGCAACTTTTCAAATCCCTTGTCAGTACCATTCTCTGCCTTCCATTGCAGCAATTCCAGCGTGGTACCCAGCTTTTCTCGCCATCTTCGCAATTTGGGTACAACAGTGTCTTGTGATCCTCTAACATTTTCTCCAACTTCAACCTCTCCTTTTCACTTCCGCAGCTTATCTTCGCATCAAGAATGGCCCGACCCAAATCGTCATCGGGGTCATCAAAAATGGGCTCATCAAATATGGGCTCTTCTTCAGCTTCGTCTTCCCCATTCTACTATCACCGTCTTCAGTGAACATAGGATAGTTGTCACTATCCTCTTCTTCTTCGTTGTCTTCCAATATAATCCCTCTTTCTCCGTGCTTGGTCCAACAATTATAGCTGGGCATGAAACCGTTCTGCAGCAGGTGGACGTGAATGGTCTTTGAGGTAGAGTAATCCGTCATATTCTTACAGGAACTACATGGACAATAGATGAAACCATTCGACTGCCTGTTTGCCTCAGCCACGTTGAGAAAATAATGCATGCCATTAATGAAGTCGAGATGGCAGTCACCGTACATCCATTGTCGATTCATCTGCATTTTATATGTATATCAAATATCATTAATTACACAACATCGTGGATATATGAGTGACAAACTAAATTAATATTCAAGTTCATCAGATAAAACTAAGTTTTTTTATAAAAAAGAAGAGGCTCACCGAGGTTGTACGGTGCCGGCTAGGGGACGACGCTGGCGATCGACGGCGGTAAGACGGGGATGATACTAATTAAAACCTACAAAATATACCATAATTTCAGCTCAAATTGATTATAAAAAAGTAAAATCCCTAACTTAGGAATTTCATCGAACACCTTGCTAGCACTAGAAAAATAGTACGAGTTAAAACTACCAAAGAGATGTGCAAAATTAGGAACGCCGGAAGAAAGGATGATAGTGCTAACCGTTGGATAGATGAATGCCCTTATTCTTGTTAAAATGGTGGAGAAAAATTAGTGATTTATTGGAGTGTGAGAGGTGCAAAAATTTTGTGTGTGAGAGGAAGAACAGAAAGGAGCCGGCCAGGGGACGACCAGGGACGGCTCGATCGATGATGATAGGGGGACCCTTTGGTACCGGTTCGTTACAAACCGGTACCAAAGGTCCTGCCGCCCCACCAAGCGTCTGACAAATGGCGAAGACATTTCGTATCGGTTCCTAACACGAACCGGTACGAAGCCCCTAAAGAATGCCAATGCACCTTACGCCTTGCCCGCAACCGGTGCAGATTGCCCCATTGGCACCGGTTCGTAAGGGAACCGGTACCAATGGCTTAGATGGATGCCCCATTTTCCACTAGTGGATGTGGATTTCACAATAAAATAGGCGTGCTTAGAAAACGGTAAATTCGATTTTTTTGGGAGACTGGTTGAGTTGATTCTAGGATGAAGGGAGGTACAAAAACTTGCTCATCCTTTCTCTTCAACCCATATATCCAAGCATGCATAGCGGCCAACTATACATTGTCTCCGCGCGTGTGGAACTCTGGACACCCGGACGACCAAACAAGTTTAACTGTACCGTCTTAGCATACCTCGATTAGCCTTTCTTGGTTCAGGGGCGAGGCTGGATCAATTAGTGAAGGCAACCAAGTACGCTTAACTGCCAGTATACAGTGGTGAGAATGATCCCGAAAAATATCATCGTGAAACAAATTAAAACATTTAAGTATCACTTGAAAAGCGCCTCCCAAACGCCGAGAAGAGTTACCTTAACGATATAGCCATTTTTACACTACTTTAAAAGACAGCATTGTTAGATTGATCTCCTCCCGATCGAGCCCAACGGCTCGACGGGCCCTTTGACTCGCGGCCTGATCGGGGGCGTCCAATCCTCTTATGGTTGGTGGGTCCCTGTGACCTGCGCTATATAAAGAGGTGGGGGCCGGAGCACGCAGTATGAGATTCGTCCGCGCCGCTAGTCACCCCACCGACATCCCCGACCGATGTAGGGTTCGCGCAGTGCTCACGGGAAGCACCACCACCGTCGCCACCGCATGCTCACTCCACCGCCGTCGCCACCATGTCGACGACCGGAGATTCCTCCTCGAAGGGAGAAGGTACACCGTTTCGATCTCTCTTGGATCTCGCAGTACACATATAGAAATAGCTTCTACCATTAGCATCTAGTCTAGCAGATCCAAGGGATCAAACATTGGTATCAGAGCTTCCTAGTTCTAGATGTTTTTTTTGGTAGAAAGTATGAACAACAACCCTAGATCGTCACCGTATCCCACGTCGCAAAAGGAAAGAAAATTTCTACCGGCAGGGCCTCCGGGCTGCCGGCAAAGTTCGCGCCGCCGCAAGGCCGCGCCGCCCCTCTCGATCCCGATGCGCTTCGGTATGCCGAGGCATCGGGAAGAAGGGCAACCTCCACTTGCTATGCAAGCTGGGGGCAAAGAAAAGAAGAAAGGACTCACCGGCTTACCGTGTTGCGGCTCGTCGCCGGCAAAGAAAGGACGCCGCCTCTGCATCCCTTGACGGCGGTGCGCCCACCGCTAGGGTGGATGCACTCACCGGCAAAAGGCACAGGGGGTGCCGTTGCATCTTCTCGTGGCCGTGGCCGTCGTGCCGTCGCCGGTTTTCGGGCCGGGCGGCGCCGCTCGGGAGGCTACTACTAGGGGGCGCGAGCTGCTGCCGCCGTGACCGGCAAAGAGAGCGTGGCGGGGCAGGCGCGTGGGAGGAGAAGCCTCGCCGCCGCCGCCGGAGGCACAGAGAGAGTGGGGCGTGGGGAAATTGTGAGCTAGGGTTAGGGTTTGGCCGGTTGGCCCCCATTTTATACCGAGCGAAACAGAAGGCCAGCCGTCGGATGGATCCAACGGCCAGGAGCGTGCCGCACTGCCTCTCCGTGTGGGCTACGTGGCAGAGCCGTGTGTGGGCCGCTGGCAGGCCGCACAGCGTGCAGGCCGCGTGCGGGCCGTGTCTTTCGACCGCGTGGGCGGGCCGTTACTGAGCGCCGCTCAGCGCGTGTGGGCCGTGTGGGTGCCGCATAGCTGCGTGCCGCTCGGCGCGTGCGGGCCGCGTGGGCGCGACAGTAAAAACCTTTTTTTACTATTTTATTAATTAGAGAGGCAATTTTAGGCAGTTTTGGTCATTTTTTTGGCCAAATTTTGTCTAGTTTTTCTGAATAAATAGGACCAACAAAATATTTGTTCCGAAATTAAAAAGTAAAGGAAATGCCTCTAAAAAGTTCAAAAGTAAGTTTAAATTCACAGTTTCCGCTGCATATAGTAAAAGGAGCATTTTAAATGCAAAAATGACTATTAAATTTTGAAAGTATGAATAAAAGTGATTATTGTGAAAATTATGGTTTTGTTATTTTTGGACCAACGTTATTAATGACATGACCATAGTTTTGTTGCAATGATGATATGTGCATTTATCTCTATTTCTGCCCAACAGTGATATAGTTTTATTTGCATTAACAGTTGCATGTCTTAATTCGGGCCAACGTTGGATTATAATTTGCAATTGTACTGTTCTCACTTCTATGTGGTTTTCAGGAGGGTTCTACTTGATGAGCTGCATCAAGGATGTTCCCACCCTTAGAGGGGATAACTACACAAAATGAAGGAAGAAGGTGGATTTCGCTTTCGTCTGTGCTGAGGTGGACTGGGTGGTTGATACACCGCAGCCCATAAAGCCTGCTGACCCTGTCAGAGATGACACTGATACTGATGATGCATGTGCTAAAAAGAAAAGGGACCATGCTCTTGTCGAGATGTCCTACACCTTAGAGAACAGAAAGTGGCAGACTGCCAATAAAAATTGCATGGCATTCATAAAGAATACAATTGAGGACGCCATCGTGGGCTCAATTGAAGAGTGTGCTTCCGTTGAGGAGTACTTAGAAAAGATAAAGATCCAGTTCACTGGTTTTTCAAAGACATATGCAACCCAGCTGTTGAAGCAGCTGGTGACAGAAAAGTACAGTGGAGGTGCATATTGCATCAGGGAGCACATCCTCAGGATGAGCAACCTGGCTGCAAAGCTGAAGCCCATGGATGCTGACCTGGAGCTGAAGCATGCACTTCTGGTTCACTTGGTCATGGCTTCATTGCCACAACAGTTTGACAACTTTGTTGTCAATTACAACATGAACCCTGCAAAATGGGACATTGAAAAGACCATTGCCATGTGTGTGCAAGAGGAGGATAGGCTCGAGGCACAAAATGAAGGTTCCATAAATTATGTGAAGGACAATAAGAAAAGGCCCTTCACACAAAGCAACAATGGCTCTCCTTCAAAGCCATATGCAAAAGGCCCACTGCAGCATTATCAGAAGTTCCAGCACAGGCCATTGCCAGTGAACAAAGATCAGTGTCTTCACTGTCAGAAGACTGGGCACTACAAGAAAGACTGCCGTGATTTTCTGAAAGAATTAATGGCAAAGAAAGGTAACAATTTAGTTTCCTTTGTAAATGAATCCCTGTATACACAGTTTTCGAAATCTACTTGGTGGATTGACTCAGGTGCAACTGTTCATGTTGCAAATTCTTTACAGGGATTCCATTCGACACGGACTACGAAAAGAAGCGAAGGATGCATTGAAGTCGCGAATGGAATTCAAGCATAAGTTGAAGCTGTTGGCGACGTCCTCTTGGAGCTAGCTGATGGCTTGACTATTCTTCTTAGAGATGTCTTATTTGTTCCTTCCTTACATAGAAATTTAATAAGTGTATCGCGTTTGGATAAAGACAGTTATCAATATTATTTTGGACATGGCAAATGTGCCATATGGTGTAATAATACTTATGTTGGGGTTGCTTTACTCCATGATGAGCTTTATTTACTGTCCTTGCGTGA
This sequence comes from Lolium multiflorum, assembly GCA_030979885.1. NCBI lineage: Eukaryota > Viridiplantae > Streptophyta > Magnoliopsida > Poales > Poaceae > Lolium > Lolium multiflorum. The sequence continues at coordinate 76,615,610 of CM061748.1, read as the reverse complement.
AAAAGTATTGTCTGTGTGTAAAGTGAATGAACAAATACCCGCGTCGGAAAAAGAACAAAAGAAAAGAAAAAGAACAGATGAATCATCGAAATTATGGCACTGTCGCTTAGGCCATATTTTGAGGGGGAGAATAGAAAGACTCGTTAAAAATGATATTATTCCTCCATTAGAATTCTCAGACATAGAACAGTGCATCAATTGCATTAAAGGAAAATTTGTAAAGCAAATTAAAAAGGGTGCAAATCGAAGCACAGCAACACTAGAAATAATTGACACCGATATATGTGGACCATTTCCTATGAAAAGTGTGGATGGCTATGATTCGTTCATAACATTCACGGATGATTACTCCCGGTATGGTCATATTTATCCAATAAAAGAAAGAACAGAAGCGTTGGATAAATTTAAAATATTCAAAGCTGAAGTTGAAAATCAGCATGATAAAAGAATAAAGATAGTCAGGTCTGATCGTGGAGGGGAGTACTACGGTCGACATACTCCATATGGCCAAGTCCCTGGACTATTTGCAAGGTTCCTACAGGAGACTGGAATAGTCGCCAGAACTCGATGTCGGGCGAACCTCCGCAGAATGGGGTAGCTGAAAGACGCAACCGTACCCTTATGGATATGGTGCGCAGTATGATGAGCTATTTCACTGTCAACACCCGGATTTTTAAGTCCAGATGCCTATTATGCCATACATCGCAATCCCAGGAAGACTGTTTTTGCGAGACATAACAGTTGATATCACAGAATATTATTCATTACAAACCATAATCGTCTTACAACACGGATCACATGATCCAATATTCAACAACAGTTGATCTACAGATCAACATTCAAAATACATAGCGGAAGCGAAGTAGTAGTGGTCCATCTATTCCACAGGCAACGCTTGACGTCAGAAGACGATCCTAGTTATCGTAGACATCCTGCCGTCCGTCATCTTGATACTGTTGCTCCTCTTCATAGTCTGGCCATTTGAATAGTCAGGGACACAACCATGAGTACTTTAAAGTACTCGCAAACTAATACTAGTGTAGGCACTATCAATTTTAGTAATGGGGTTTCTAAGCTCTAGGTTTATTTGTGTAAAGCCAGTTTTATTTCATAATCACTTAGTAGTAAAAGACTCTTTAATTGTGTAACTAACTCAAGTGGGAACATTAGTGTCATTCCCACAACTCTGTTGTGATCAAGTCAAATTCACCTTTCAATTCACCATTCATTTTTAGAAAATATCTGACAACGGAACAGATGCCATCCAACCGTCCATAACCGGACACGGCTATTCGAATAGGTTTACACTGCAGAGGTTGTACACTTGTGCCACAACTTTTGATTACATCCGTCAGGGATAGCCCTGAATAATCATACTCTGTATGCGGATCATCAACCATAACCTTTCACTTACATACCCTAGCATAGGCACCTCCCCCATGAGTTTGGCCTCCCAGTGATAGCAATCTGCTAGCCTGGGAACTGCACAGGGCTTGGGTAGGACATTCACCTCATATTCACGTCATTTCACATTTCACGGAGGTAGCCTCGACATAACCCCTATGACGCTTGTTTAGAGGAAACCCATACTAAAATACATAAACTTCCAGTTAAGCCCTACCCATAATCAGGTATTGTGAGGGTACTCTAAAGTTGGAATGGTATCGCATCCGAACCCAAACATCAGTTTTTATCAAATTTATCATGTCATTCAAGTCATATTCACCTTCAAAATCTTTCAATAGAATGACTCATCATTCCAAGGTTTTCAAAGTCATTTGATTCGCATGTTCCCATCTAGAGTAGTCAATTTTAGTTTTAGCACTAGCAACTAGTCATGAGGGGTGCTAACTAGCTTGTATTTCTCTAGGCTAAATTTGATGCTCTTGCACTACTCCATCTAGACCAAGGTGAATCATGAATCAAAAATAAACTTTGATAAACCAAAGTCAAAAACTTGTAAGGTAAAAACTTGGGTTGGGATCATTAAACACAAAGTAATATGTAATGGTGCCTTGCTCTAGTAGAGCTTTGCATTAAGGTAGCTTGCAAGAGTATAGCTTGCCTTGAGTGGTACAGTGATCAAAGTTTTCTTTTTCTTCCTCGAAGTAGACCTCCTCCTCCTGGTAGTCCTCGGTACTAGCGTCTATAAATGGATACGAGGTATACAATCACCAAACAAATCTTAAGGGCTAGACTAAACACACAAAAGGTTCACACAGGATAATCTAGCATCACAACATTATTAACATGGTGGTTGGCTTTGTTTTCTTTTTAAGAAAAATAATTTCCTCTCATTGAAATAGCTATTAGGGTTGCTATTTATGTTCTTTGAGAAATAATTTCCTCTCATTGAATCTTGTTAAGATTTAATCTCGTCAAATAATAAATTATGAAGACATGTTGACCAAGGTCAACCCTTCATATTTATCATTTGGGAAAATGATTTAAATGAGGTATTATACCTCATACAATTTAACACTACTATGGTAATAGTTTAATATCACCAAGTAATACAATATGAGATTATATAGACCAAGGTCAATACCTCATGTTGAATTACTTGAGACAAATATTTAAATGAGAGGATACCTCTCATACTATTTAATAAATAATTTTGGGTAATTTAAATGGACTAGAAATAGCCACATAGCAATTATTTATTCTAGCCCATGATCATGGTAAACACTAATGCTATATTTTTACATAATCATGTAGAGCATTTGAAATGTGATTTATGAGAGTTGGAATCAACTCAAAATAATTTATGGTTGATTTTTAATAAATGTTTGAAGTTTGAAAAGGCCCTACCTTGTTATTATTACTACATGAGTTCTACATTAAATCTAGGGTTGAGACCAGTGTAGTTGGATGGATAATTTCCTAAGCTTTCCAACAGTATCAAATTCATGAAATTTGGCTCAGTAGATTTGATTCTATTAATTTTTGACATAGCACCAGTATTGAATTTAAACTTAATTGATTTATTCGAATTTGAATTGGTGGGCTCGCGCGGGAAAATTACACGGGCTAAAGAGAAACAGAGAAATGGGCTGGCCCACTGCGTGTCTCGCACGCACAGGCCGCCTGACAGTGGGCTCCACTTGTCAGTGACCCTTTAAACCTGAAACGGTATGGATCTACATGGGCGTTGGATTAGATGGCGATCTAACGGCTCTCGTGCGTCGTCGTCGACGACGAGCACGAGCTCACTGGCGGCGAGCACCAGGGGGTCGGAGGGCTAACCAGGGTCCAGCGGTCGTCGGCGTTGATGCAGGGCGGCGTTGTCGAGGATGGCGAGGCTCCTGGTACCGGCGGCGTCTCCTGGGGCGGCTCCTAGCTCTGTATTAGTTTGTGGAATAAAATATTTCTTATTAAATTTTCTATGTATTTACTTATAATTTTAATTCAAAACATCTATCGGGGCCCCTGTTTTGGGGGCGCCGGTGTGGAAACGCTTCCCCAAATAGAGGATGATGTGTCGGCGCCCCCCAAATGGAGGTGCCGGCGCCCCTGCCGGCGCCTATTTGGGGGCTACTGGTGGAGATGCTCTAAGAAGCTAGACAGATCTAACTGGAAAAAAAAGGAAAAAGAAAACGAAAATTGCTAGAACTATGAACTAGATCGGAAGTAAAACTAGCCACGAGATCGGATGCCCTCGGCGGAGATCATGGAGATCGATCTCCTCGGGGGCGGTGGAAGCGGTGGGTGGCTAAACCTTAGGTTGTGGAAAGAACCGTTCTCATACCATGAAGAATTGCGAAAATATGATTTGTATTGATCTATGATAATTGGTAATTATATTGAGCCTCTTGAGCTGTTTATATAATAGATAAGATTTGGAGGCTAAAAAACCTAGTAGAGTTAGATCTAGATTACAATCTTAAACTACCAAATATATCTAGCCGTAACATACTCTAATAGATAGTGTTATAAAATGAATGAATCCCTTTCTTCAATATATAGCGCCATATACCAAACAATCAACATAATCATGCATGGGCAAATGGGTTTTAAGCTACTTATAATAAAGATGAAATGTAGAAGGAGCTGAGACATCCGGATTTAGAAAAATCCGTGACATTTTTTTTCTGGATGGAGGTATATCTTAGAACAAAATATCTCTCCCACTCTCTCCAAGTACAAGTAAAACATATGGATTCTCCTTTTTGAAGGAGATAATGCGTGCCAAGGATGAATTTTTTCAGCCGGAAATGCACTTTAAAACTTGATGGCATATGCTCCAGCTATCTAGAAAACATTTTAGAATTTCAAAAAAATATGAACAACAGTTTGAAGCATATACATCGATATTATATGTGCACACGCCAAGTTTCACAGAAAACTAATATTTTTTTTGTTATGTGTAAAAATATAAAATAAAAGTATCATGAAAAGCTCTTTTTAAGAACCAAAATTTGTCATTTTTGTACACAATACAAAAAATATCGGTTTTCGGCAAATCGACTTCATGAGCACATAGAATGTCGACATGTATGAGTCAATTTTTCTTTGATACTTTTGATATTTTAAACTATGATTAGAACTCATTTAAAAAACGGGAGCATATGCTCCTGGGTGCAAAAATGCCTCGTACTTTTTCAGCGTGGTTCTTGCTGGAATTTGTGGGCATTTGGCCTTTGGCCCATGGCCCATTATCAAATTCTAAAACTCACATGGCCCATTCCAATAATCAGTGGCAGCACTAGTGGGGGCTAAAGTTTAGTCCCACATTGCTAGTTGGTAGAGAGTTGGAGTGGTATATAAGGTGGGCTGTTCTAGTCCTAGTAAGTGAGTGAGAGAGAGAGAGCCCTCGCGCTCGTCCTCCTCTGCCGCCGCCTCGCCTCGCCTCGTCACGCGCGCCGCGGGTTGCGGGAATCTCGCCGAGCCGAGCTTATCTTTTTTCTGTTCGGGAAATTAATTGTGTAATCAATTACAATTATGAGTCATTAACGGACGCGTTAACTCAGCCGTTTCGTTCCGGTTTCCCTAGATCGTGGACTCATACGTGGGCTGTGCGCCACGACCTTCCCGAACCGCAATATATAAGCGCGGACGTGAACCCTAGCCTGTACGAGACACATATGTGACTATGTGTTTTCAGTTCTGTGCGCCGCCGCCTTCGTCTTCCTCATCCCGTCCGTCGGCGTGCACCGACTGCCGGGACAGTAGGCCTCCGGAACCCTGCCTCTCGTGAACCTGTACGTGTGAGGGGCAATCAGGTTTTTGGGGAGCGCTCCGTCGCGACTACTGTCATCACGATGTCGTCATCGGACGACGAGTTCCTCCACACCGACAACTTCTTCCCGGACCTCAGCGACTTCTTAACATGGGCGACAACGACGCTGCTGCGAAGTATGTGATCTTGTCTTTTCTCTTTCAGTTTATGTTAGAGTTTATTCATCTAGTTTATGTGATAGATGCGATCAGTTTGTCTTGTTTAGATGTGATCTGTTCATCTATCTTGCTAGTCTGCACGATTAGTTTATTTGTTATTTTCATAATCATGATTTATCAATTACTTGCACGGATTATTTCATATGGATATTTGCTTATATATTCAACAATTCTTTTGTAATTGGTGATAGACATAAACATAATACACATTTTTGGGAAGACTCATGGCTTTGCCGCACCCACTATCTACTCAATATCCCTCACCATACACTATCATGCGACCCAAAAATGCAGGTGTGATGGAAGTGATGAGTCAAACACCGCTAAGTATCAGTTTTAGGTGTGTGTTGAGGGATGAAAAATGGGACGCATAGTAAAATTTGGTAGAGCGTTGGACGGGGTTTCATTTCTCGGATGATCCGGATAGTTTTTCTTGGCACCTAACGGAGTCCAGGACTTTCTCGGTGAAATCCCTATATGTTGATTATATGAATGGTCTACACACGTTTTCTGTAGAAATACTTGTGAAAAATAGAGGTACCGCAAAAGATGAAGATTTTTTTTGGTTTCTGAATAAAAATTGTTAGAAAAGACAACCTAGCGAAGGAAAATGGACAAGGAATTTGTAGAGTATTTATTTATTAGATGACTCACACAATACATAGAGTTTCTTTGTATTCTTTATTTAGATGTCTCATTCATGTCACCATCTTATGTGATCCTTGAAGTTGTAAACTTTGAAGTCTAAACTTTAAAACTACGGATAAAATAGGGTATGCGCGGCGGGAACACTCCTCCATTTCGAAAAAACTTGGAGCATGTTAGAGGGCCGCCGCCCCATAAGGTTTGAGAAAATCGCCAAAAACTTAAAGGGTTAACCAAACGTTGAGAAGATTTAAATAGCTTACAAACAAATTGTGCTAAAAATAACAGACAAGAAACAACGGTTTTTTATTTGTATATGAGCAGATTATATTATCCTTGTTGGAATATTGAATTGCCATCTTGCAAACTTTTTAAAATTTTAACCAAGTCATAAAGATAAAACTATATTACTTATTTCTGAAGGGAGAAAGTATAACGTCATGTGTTTATGCCTTCCTCAATTCAGACTTCTCTCATTTTATTTTTCTTTCCTTGTTTCTGTAGACAGAGCAGTGCGCCCTAGCCTGCCCTAGTACTAAGTTGTAGCCTGTAAACAAGATTGTGGCTGTTGTACGTGCTGTACTCCTCTGTTCGCATAGACAAATATATATGTTTTAGCATGTAAATTCGCTCATTTAGAGAAAATGTGAGGCATAATTGACTTGTGGTTTTTTCGATAAAGGGAATATATTAATATCAGGAGATACCAATTACATCCAGCCTCTGCAACAACGCACCACCCTAATGGCACTACGGATGCACACAGCTAAAAAAAGGAAAAAAAAACTAAGAAGAAAAAAATCCTGCTACAGTATCTCGGGCCTAACAACAGCAATACATCTACCGCCATGACAACACCTGAATTACAGACTCTCCAAAAAATGATGCCTCCAAGAAGGGAACAATGCTCAAACACCGTCGTCGCCCGATCAAAGATCTTAGGTTTTCACCCTGAAGATAGTCCCCGCTCTCAAAACAATGCCTCCACTAAGGTCACTGCCAGGCACAACCAAGACCTTGGGTTTTCACCCTGAAAGGTAGGACTCTGCGCTTCACCCGTGTTGTCGCCCCCACTTTCATACCGCTGATGTGAAGCCCGGACACCAAGCAAGCCCCTCAACAGCGCGAAGACTTGAACCTCCCTTAGCTAGTCCTCCCTCCGGCCTTCATGAAATTCTCTTCTTCCACTTTCATCATGGATCCATAGTCACTTGATGTCAACACAGAAAAAGAGCTTCGCGCCGCTCCCTCCAGAACCAAACGGTCGGAATACACGCATGGGTGCGCACGATCGAATACCTCCGATCCAGCAAACCTGCAAAGCATCACATTCGCCATGAGCCTTCCGAACTCAACCCTCCGGCCGATCACGAGTCCAGGTCTCTGGTAGGTCCTCCTCTTCACGCAAGAGAGGCCCTAGGACCGCCACCTTTATTCAGGTCGGACTCCCACGTCGGCGACCATCCCGGGCTGGTCAACCCAACCCTCCACCGGCGACACCATTGCCGGCTTCCATGCTCCTCCATCTCACCGCCGGATGGCGGTGATAGATCAAAAAATCCACCACCACCAACCGCAGGCCGACCCTCTCCGGCGAAGAAGAGGCCACCTCCTCCGTCGAACCCAAGGCTGCTGCCCCGGGCGCCCTCGTGTCGCGGAAGAAGCCCGAGATCGCCTCCACGCACCGACGAGAGGCGGGGGTGGATGGCATGGTGCAGACCGAGGGCCTGGCCGCCGCCCACCACCAGCCCCTGCCGGAGTGCTGCGGGAAGCCGACGGGAGGAGGAGACCGCAGCGCCGCCCAGCCCAACCGCGCCGGCCGGTCCACAGGGGACAGCCGACGGGAGGAGGGCCGCCGCCGTCGTCGCCCATCCCACGCGCGCCTGCTCCGCCATGCATCGAGGAGGTGGGATCCGGCCGCCGTTCTCCACGCAGCGACGAGGAAGGGCCCCCGCCGCCGCCACGCCCCGAGGGACTTTGCCCCGGCGGCGCTACCGGCAGCGGCGGTGGAGGGTGGGGTGCGGGAGAGGTTAGGATTGGGGTGGGGTTGGGGTGCGGGAGAGCCTATCGTTGATCAAAGTTTAAAACATCAAGTTTGATACTTTTTTTTTTGCGAAAATTCCACCGATATATTAATAATCATCAATAGCAGTACAAACTGACCCAAAAGTAATAAAAATTACAAGTAGGTCTTTCGACCACCTAGCGACGACTACAAACACTGACGCGAGCCGAAGGCGCGCCGATGTCCTCGCCCTCCATCACCGGATCCGGGCAAAGCTTGTCGTAGTAGAGCTTGTTGTAGTAGACAAACGGGAAGTCGTCGTGCTAAGGTCCCAAAGGACCAGCGCACCAGAGCAGCAACCGTCGCCCAAGATGACAACTTTAGATCGGAAGAGACTGACCTGAAACCACACCAACGAACACGAAAACCGATCGGATCCCGCGAGATCCGCCGGGCACATAACTCCACGCGCCCTCTGCCGATGCTAGATGCACCATCAGAGCGAGGATAGGCGGGGAGGACCTTATTCTGACATCAAGATGGAGCCGCCGCCTCACCATCCCGAAGAAACACCGAAAATAACCTAACAAAGAACGAAAACCCTCCGCCAGCGAGAGGCCGTGGTCCGCCACACCTCCAAGGCCCTAAGGCCACCGGAGGCGGAGCGGACCAGCAGCGTCGCCGGCGAGGGGACGGAACCCTAGATGGGTTTTTTCAGCCGCCTTGCGATCGCCTCGTGGAAGTCCTGAACGTACCGTTTCGTATCAAGTTTGATACTTTGGTATCTTGTAAAGGCGAAATATTATTTTAGTTGAAGACGATGTTTCTGCAACGAGACGTATATGATGACTTCGTCAATATCAAGATCCTCTCAAAAATGGTGATAGGACTAAGATGTGCTTGCGTGCATTCATAGGAGTAAACTAGTACAAAGCCCGTGCGTTGCTACGGCTGAACCTGCTAGTTGATACGTGCGATTAAAAAAGATCATTGTTTGCCTTTTTACAAATGCCTTGAATCGAGTGATCTTTGTGTAAAAACATTGAAGTGATGAGGTCCATCCATTGATATTGTCTCCTCTGGTTCCTAGATTTGACGGAATTCCCCATATCAAGCGTTGTTGTGAGCGTCCTACCGCTCCCCTCCATTGCGCCTAGTCTGACCTTTTTTTTGAAAGAATATATGTTTATTTTTAAAATTTATAAATATTACATGTTTTGATTTTTTTCTAAAATATTGTGCCGTCGTGCTAGAGAATCGTGAAAGGGACCTTTCGGACTGGGCTAACCCGATATGGCAAGATTCTTTTTCGCCATGTCAGGCGATAGGTCTGTCAGGTTGGAAAAACCCGAAGAGACCAGTCGGATCAGGCTATCCCGGTATGTCCTAGAGATCGGAGCGCAGCAAAAAAGCCTGACTCATTTGACGGATCATGTCAAACATTGGTGTAACCATATGTGAATCCTTTTCACGGTCATGGACACCGCCCTAGACGTACACATGCACACTCGCCAATACAATATTGTCTCTCGCATATCAATTCACGACGCCCTATTGTTTGCATGTATGCGCGAGGACAACTGTGATTCTCCCCTATCCCTACCTGGCTGTGATTTGTTGTGATTTGTTGTAAGATCGCGTGAGTGAATGTTTTTGGCAGTGGCGGAACCAAGATAACAATCATGTGTTGTTAGCTTAATGTTGTGTAGTTAAATACATGTATTTATATATATTTTTAATGACTTTTTTGCACACTTTCAGTTTGTATTGCCGAAAACTGTGTAGTTATTTGGCTACACAGCTCAAATGTGGCTCCACCACTGATTCTTGGCAATCATGCCCTCTCTCTTTCTGATTGCGCTGTCGTGCGGTTCAGCCCGACCTATTTTATTTTGCGCTTTTTTTTGATAGTGCTCCAACTTTAGATTATTTGTCCTCTTTCCATCTGCCTTTCTGAGTTCTGATCATTTGATCAACCGTTCAAGGTTGTTATTTTGGCACAGCTCGCTGATAAGCCAGCAAATTTTCAAGCATATAAACATGTAAAGATCGGTATTCGTGAGCGAGGTGGGACTAAATAATTCCTACGCCGAGCAGTGAATGACTTTACGTGGCTGAGGCTGGTCGCATGCAACATAGCGGCCGAGCCTTCCAAGCCCATGGGCCAGTTTCCAGCGACCCTATTCTCGGGCGATCACCGATCGATAGCAGCTTTTAATTATGCGAACACAGCGGTTGTAGCGAACGATTTTAATTACGCGGTGGCATCAGCCTGTAAATTTCTGTCAACTCTGAGAGCAAGTTTAAAACGGACGAAAATTTTGGGGAGAAATCTTACTTCCTTTATTAGTAGGTATATAGATATAGATATAGATATACATCTACGATTGTACTGTATTTCATAAAAAATAAAACACTTAATAATTAATTAATATGGAAGTAGAGAACAGATTGATAGTGGCTGCAAGGAAACCATTGAATAGCTATCGGTTGGGCTTGCTTGCAGCCGCCGAACTCTTCTCCAAAAAGATTCTCCTCTCCCTCGGGTAAGAACAATTATAGTACGTCGGCGCGAGGCCACCATGCGCCCACTCAATCAATCAGAAAGTTTCTTGATGACCAAAATCGCTCGCTCCGCAGTCCGCATGGTGCCAATCGGCATCACGAGTCTTCCCCGTACTTCTTCCGTTTGCCAGAAAATGATGAGCCTACCACCACCGTCAGATACGGAGGCAGATCTTCACGTGCCTGGCCGCTGCGAGGGGAAAATTCCTCTTTCCCCAAAGCAGGATTTCGTCATACAGCAGATGAGACATATGGTATTTGACCAACATGTATATATATCGTTGGATTCGAACTTAAAAAATAACTCCGTTGTTCATAGTTGTGATTGTAACAATGAAAAAGGTACCGTGGTAGAAGATCATGGTAAAAGTCCTGTTTAAGACAGTCAAGCTGCAAACTGAATGTATCAAACAAAAGAACAGTACCAATCAGATCATGCTTTTTTGATGTGTCTTGGTCAAGGCCAATTACAATCAGAGTGTGATGTATCAACTTTTTTGCCAAAAAAATATACCCCTTTCATGGGACAAATCCCTGTCCCAAATATGAGATTCCCCCTTCACAGATGGATTCTGCACTAGTCTAGCACGGTTCTCACACTTTCGCCTTCTGAGGCTGAATACTGACGCTATCAGTAAAAAAAAAGAGAGGATTTAGACCAATATCAGCGGCCTCTTGCACTGTGGTGTGAGTATTTACAACATACAACATATGTTGAGATGTAACTATGTGAGAGCACAAAGAACAGGGAACGAATGGAAAAAATCATCATCTTGGGGAGAAGATGTTGGCCAGTCCCTGATCCACCGTCAGTTGAATAGGAGGGCCGTACGCCATCAGATGCTCCGGTTCGTCTGCTGTTTGTGTTACATCGCCTCTCGCGAGAACCTCTCCGTCAGAGTCGATAATGCCGCCTATGGTACTGCTGCCCACACGCAGGCCGGGCTCGATCCGGAGAGCCTTCACCTGTTAGTAACAGGCGCAGAGATGACAATTTCAGTAATGCAAGATCATGTCTGAGTTCCTTGTGTCTGGAATAATAGGAAGGGAGAACACCCCTAGCCTCCGCGCAAAGCTTATTTGACCATGAGTGGAATGCAGGCTGGTTTTTCTGGGAATGCATGGGCTTAGTTAACTTACCTTGAAGTACTCAACGTAGGGCGATTCGATGTAACTACCGTCCTTCATCCGAAGCAAGAGCCCGAGAGCAACTGACCTCGGGCAATCCTTGATTATAGCTGCATCCAAGTAGCCATCTGCAAACTGTAAGGTGGTAAAGAAGAATTAGGCTATGTATGGAGCCACTGACTGATCGGTGACACTTCGACATTCTTACAGATATAGGACTAGTGTTTGATCTTTTATTTTCTCGAATATGGGTATCATATATTGAAGATAGAAGCGGCAAGAAGCCGAGACAACATCTAAGCACGAGGCTTGACCATGCACCATACAACTCACTTTATCTCTTCAACTACTCGAAAAACAAGTCCACCTACTCGCCACAAACAGGAAGAGCACCTGGATCTTGAGGGAAAATAGATAACTCAACTATTGATTCTGCATAGTTCTGATGCAATTACATTGACAAAATATCTAACTCACTTTTCGAAACTGGAAAGAAATATTCAGTTTAATTTGTGCAAGAATATTTTCAGTGTTTAGCACATCAGAGACAAAGTATGAAGAAATGCACCAAAACGGAGCGAGAATAACCTGTGCTTGTGGTGCTATCATGACACCTTCACTAGCGAAAGCAATATTGCTGATCCAAGCGTTAACAAATGGGCCATTCAGTGATCTCCATTTAAGATCAGCTTCATCAACTGAAGGGCCTGAATATGTACATGTTACATCATTATAGACATTTGATGTGCCTTCTTCCATGGCGTTGGTAGCCCCATCTGATTTATAACTGGTGGTTTGCTCCACAGGATCACCAAATCTTTCATATCCTGGGGCTGGTATGAAAAGAATACGCCCATTGTACCTTCGCAAGTTCACCACTCGTAGAAGGGACTGAAACAAAATCAGAGCAAACAGTGAATTTACACATCAATATTTGCAATAAATTTTCATCAGCCTCTGCTGGTACTCAAGTACTATCCTCCGTCCCAAATTAGTTGTCTCAAGTTTGTTAAAATATGGATGCATCAAGACACTAAAACATGTCTAGATACATCCATATTTAAAAAAAATTGGGACAACTAATTTGGGACGGAGGGAGTATTAAATATCGTCCAACATATTGCTAACTGAAAACCCGCACTAGGAACTTGACTACGAAGTTTTAGAAAGCATAATAAGTATAGAAATGATTGTAGCGTTTTACAGAATATTTTTATGGTAGGAACCATACATAGAAGTCAATCCGAGCGCTTCCCATCCACCTAAACTTTTCTGACTCAATATCAATATCAGCTACCAAACCTGCAGTTGATAAATCATTTTCAGGTTTGTGAAGTATATGTATTGCCATAGAGCTACATAGTGACAGAAGAAGCTCTGAGAAGGACAGCCAGTGTTATAAACTGTAGTTTGGAAAAAAGGTAGCATCGGAACAATACAATACATACCCCATGTAAGCATCATGACACTAAAAAACCTTGTCTTTCCTTGCACAACAGAAGTGACATCTAGGGCACGCTTGTGACCTGTGTTGCGGAAAGGTAGAATCAGTATTTGTCGAGACAAATGAAAGAGTAAAAATTTTAGAGGGTACACAACATGGCTGCATAGATAAGAAGTGACAGATATCAAGTAGGAAAAGACTAACCTCTGATGATTGCAAACACAGCATTTGACATAGAAAAGGGCTCACCAGCAGAATGCAATAACGCTTGCACCATTCCATTTCCAGTACCTGTATCATATGTAGTGTGTGAAATATGTACTTGGCATTGTAACAGAATTTAAGTACCCGAACAAAAACACAAGTTACAAGCTTACAACTACTACCTAGTGGGAACTAGATATTCATGGTTCTAGTTTTCTATAAGAAAGAATATTGCTGCGGTAAACGAACCTAAGGTATAGTATGGCTCACCAACGTGCAACTGCAACACAATACGGCTGTACCACTACGATAAGGATATTGCACTGATCATATACCTGCTGGGACGATCCCTACTGGCACTTTTATTGCGGTGCTCCAGTCATCTCTTTGCAGCAGACCATTAACAACCTAAAATGAACACAGATTATATTCAAACCAGTCATAGCATACAAGCCAACATATTAAACCAGCTCTCAAATTTATAAGTGATATCTAAAGACAGTGAACACAGTGTAAGCAGGTTTCATAAGCGTATGAATTATTATTCTAACCTCTACAAGGATACCATCTCCACTAACACAGATGATGCCATCATATTTCTGAAGATCCAGTGAATGAGCAATTTCTTGAGCATGAAGACGGTGCGTGGTTTCTGAGGACAGTTCACACTTAAATTTTGGTATAGAGAGGGAGATCGCATTTATCTATTCATAAAATATTAAGTAATAAATTATAAACATTGATCACAACCTTGCATGATGTAATGGATGCCAGCAGCTTCAATAAGGGGCAGGACCTCAGTTTGGAAAACCCTACGTCCACCTTTGTTCCCACCGTAAGGATTCACTATGATGAGCAATCTCTTCGGCCGACCTATAATTATCCAATACAATACAGTGCAGAGCACATATAAGCATTCATTAACAGACAATTTATTTAAATGATTGTGTTAGGAAAATATGAAGTGCAGACAAGCACAGACTAAGGCATTTTCTCTTGGCAGCTTGTGTTAGACCGGCTGCCTTCTAGTGGCAACCTGGCCCGTAGGCACTGGTCGTTGTGCCCTCTGTGGTAGAGTAGAGGATGCGGATCATATTTTCTTCTTTTGTTCTCCGGCTCTTCTAGCCTGGAGTGTCCTGCGGGAGCTGCTGGGCTGCAATTGGTGCCCGGCAACCTTTGCACAGTTCTTCGCGATCGTCTCTAACTATTTGGGTTGTTTTAGTCTTTTAGACGCTTGGTTTGGGTACTGTTTGTTGCACAATCTTGGGCGCTGTGGTTGTGTAGGAACAAGTTAACCATTGAATCTAAAGTGCTCAGGCATCCGGCTGACATTGTTTTCAAAACTATGCTTTTCTTGCAGCTTTGGATGCCACTGGCGAGGCCCAAGGATCTTCCTTCCCTGCGGCGGGCAGCAAGCAGGCTTAAAAGGCTTCATGCCGAGTTGATTGCTCCTGATCCGTAGTGTGTGCGTGCTTGGTGGTGTTCGGTCTGTTAGGGGAGGCCGACCCCAGTTTATGTTTTCCGTACTTTGGCTAAGCTGTATGCCTCAGCTTGTATCCGTATTATGTGGTGAATCTTGCAGGGCTCTATTAATTTAAAGTTGGGCACCGAGTGCCTTTTATCTAAAAAAAAAAACTAAGGTCAAGTAAACAAGTGCTGGCAAGAATTTCACAAGATCGGAAGAACTTTTTTAAAAAAAAAAAAATCCTTCGATCTGTCAATATGTCAATCTTGAAACTCCACGATTCCATTCTTGACTGTCTCTTGAGTAGGCACTTTGTGACTGCATTGGGTCTACATTGTACTCTAGCCTTCCGAGATTATAATTTCTCCACGCATTTCAGGATTCAACTTTGATTACGGATTTTACCAATAAAATGTGGGTTATATGGCACACATGAATTGAAATAGGGAAATGCACGAAAACAAAAATATTCGGCTTCGCATTGTTTTGCTGAAGTTAGACGGAACACTCTGAAGCATTAATGGTAACATTGACACTGAGAAGCTTATTTTACCAAAGGGGAAAGCTTAACCAAAATAGGAAATGACGGGCCTATAGAGGATTTAGCATTTATTGATAGAATATCTGATACCCGCACCTATATAAATGAGCACGAAATCAAGAAGGACATCATACAGGAGTAGTACTACAAGAAAGGAATGGCGCATCTGACGGCTTGACGAAGTAATGAAACAGAGCTTCCCAGGACACGCAACCGCCGTACATACGGCAAGAAAGATTGTCAGCCACTGTATATCTCTACCGTTCCAACCGAGAATTCCTTTCTTCAAATTTTGGCGTAACAAAATGGATCAACCCGCTGGTTTTGGGCTGTTCGTGGCTATCTCTAGCAGCCATTCCCAATTCCAACCAAGTCAACGGACACAGCAAGACCACAGCGCAACCTGGATCAAGCAGGACTAGTACTAAGCACTAAGCCACCAAATCGCACAGCGAGTCCAACACGACCCCTGAATCCTGATAGCAGCTCCGAGAACATCGAATTACCATTGAAGAGAGAAAAACAGAGGATCAGCCATCGAATGGCGTCAATATTGACAGCAATCGAATGACTAGTATAGTGAATTACCGAGGGCTGCGAAGCGACCTCCAATGGCGTCTCCCCACCTCTGCGCGGCCTCCTCGCTCTCCATCTCCAGCACCACCTCCCCCCTCTTCCTGTCCCCTCCACCTCCGCCGCAGCCCAGCGGCGACGGCGGGAAGGTCGCGACTTTGAGGGCCCTCCCCTCCACCTGGAATCCGAGCACGTCCGATTCAAGCTCCAGCTTGCGCCACTCCCCGCCGTCGTGGACAGCGCCGGTGGGGTGCCATGCTAGCTCGGTGCCGGAGAGCGTGACTTCCACCGCAGAGCCGTTGACCCCCGCGGGCTCCACCAAGGTCTCCTCCTGGAGTTCCGGAGGCCCTCGCGCTCCTGCCTGGTGGTCGGCCATGGACTGAGAGATCAGAGAAGACGAGACCGTCGGGACGGAGGAGCTTTAGCTAGGAAGTACCGATGTGGTCGAGAGAGAGCGAAGGTTTGGGAGCTTGGTAGAGCAAGACGACGTGGTGCGATGTGTAATTATATACGGAGTAGTAGGTGATGCCTATCTTAGCATAATGTTTTAGTACCTCCGTTGAATATACGGAGTACCTATAAATTTAGTCAACAGTTATTAAAGCTAGGAGTACTAAGTTTGACTAAGTAGTAAATAATAGAACATCTACAACATAAAGTAAATATATTATATATATAATTATATTTCACGGTGGATCTATTAATATCAATTCGGTATTACAAATGTTTATTCTTTATAACATTTGTCAAACTTAGAGAATGTTTACTATGAACTAAATTTGTAAGTCTTATTTATTGGAACGGAGAGTATTTCAAATTCAGTCATGTGTCCTTGGATCAACTGTCCAGGTCATCCCGAAGGCCTGTGGTTACTGAGAATGAGAATTCAGTTGACAATGAGATTTACTAATTTTTAATCGATCGAGTATTGACAAAATCTCAGACGAGTTTAGCTGTGAGCAGGAGTTGCAGCTGAGATTTTTCACATCCACGTCAGGTTTACCTGAGATTTTTTAATCAATTACACAAGCTCAAACTGAGAAAAGATGCATATATACATTTAAGTTTGCTTTGTGATTCGTGATAGCCTGAGGGTTGCAATCAAGATGCAACTAAGACTTGTGTGATGGCTGAGATTTAGTTGAGCTCTATATATGTGCTCATCGAATTCACACCTTCAATAAAATAGTAAATTCACACTAGTATGCAGTTTTAAAAGTGGGTAATAGCTAGATAATGTGTGAAATTGTGTTCTATATATGAAGTGACAACTGGCACTGACGAGGGGATAATGATCCTTGGGTGTATGTTGCAGAGAAAGATTGTTGAATGTTTACCTAGTAATTTAGAAAAATGAGACCAAGATTAAGGAATTTTAAATGAGCTTACTAACATTTTTTCCAAACAGAATGAGCTTATTGCTAGACAACCCCAGTGAAACAACTTCTATATTGCATGGAAAGATGATAACATAAAATTAATTACTAAATGCACGTAAATGGTCATTCTGCTCTAGATAGACAATTAGTTTATTTTTTATAAACAAAATATGTTATCATTAAAACTATAAAGTTATCACCTGCCATTTGCAAAAAAAGATATCAAAAGCGTGCAAGATTCTTTTATTTTTAAATGGTCTCTAGGGTATAGGATCCCCGCGTAATTTGAGAATAAAGCTTTGTAGCCTCGTACAAAATAGGTCCAAATAAACCATAAAACAAAGGAGAAATGAAAGACCACAAAGGCACTTGAGCATCGTCCATGGAGCCTAGGAGCACGGAAACCATCATTAGGAGACAAACCAATGCACATGACTGAGGAGTGCCACCGGACGCCGTTGAAGGGAATCACAATACTGAAACTTTGCAAATGCAAGATTCATTTAGTGTAGTTCCTTTTGCAAATAAATTAAGGTATTTGTACCTATTTGCTGGAAGTAGCAAGGTCGTTGCTGTCTTGGTTTGCTTTTCGCTCTCCATTAAGCTATTCCCCTAGTTTCATTATTTGTTATTAGCGTATCATAAGCACATTCTTCATCCGATCCGAAATGTAGTTTTCTTTAGGAATTTACAAGTTAGCCATTTATAAGTTGGACCATCTATAAAGAAAAAACTACTAACATCTACTACCTCCGTTCTGAAATATAAGATTCTTTAGAAAGCTAGTTTAAAAAGGCTTATATTTCAAAACATAGGTAATACTATATTTATGCTAACTATAATATCATGGAATATATTTCACTACCATATAATTATGTCTTATTCATATGAGACAGAACATGTTTTTGCATAGAAATTTGTAGTCAAAGTACCCTCTCCAAAACTGCGTCACTTTCTAAAAGAGCTACATTTTTTTTTGAAACGAGGCAAAAGCTTTGCCTTTCATTGATATAGGAGAAAAGAGGTTGCCCGTTTATGAGGAAAACTGGCCGAAAAACCGTACAACACGACACCACACACCAGCCCCGAGGCTGCGCTCCACACGGGTCGACGACCAACCAGATCGACACCACACCTCAAACGCAATAGGCGGAGGCGAAAGAACGAGCCACCGCTCCAACTACCACGCCGGCCCCGAGGCCGCGCCCGCCTGGCCGAAGACGAACCCGCCTCCGCCGAACCACCAAAACACTGCACAAGCCCCTCTGTCCGGTGGACGTCCAAAGCGAGGCCCCAAGAGGCAAAGCGACACAAGAGCGCCGCCCACGCCCGATCCCACGAGGGATCTAGGGTTTCCCGGAGAGCCCGAGCGGAGATCATGAGACACCCACTTCGACGACGCCTTCAAGAAGGATGCGGCGCCCACGAGCGTCACCGTCGTCGGTCCGGCCGCCAAGACAAAGCTTTCGCCCAGCAAGAGTCCCAAAATCTCGCGCCCGCCCAACAAGGACCGGCACAGACCACCACCTGCAACCGCCGTATCGCGACCCCCGGAGCAAAGCGCCTGAAGCCAACGGAGCACCGCCGAAGAGCACCGTGGGCGTAGCCGGAACGCCACATAGAGGGGACGCCGACCAACACCAACGCGGGGCTCGATGACGAACGCCGAAGCCCGTAGACAAGAGCTCCTAGATCCGGCCGTCGCGCCGCCCACGCGGCCACCGCAGCCGCCGCACCGCCGAGGATTCCGGGGCCGCCTTCCCGTCGCGCCCCTCACGCAGCTCCTCCTCCAGGCACTCATCCCCAAATCGAATCAGGGGGCCTCCGATCCCAACCTTCTTGATTTTACAAGTGGACAGCTTGAGTTCTTTGCAATCAAATTCTGAACTGAGGTTCTTGGTTCCTCTACGCTTCAGGTCACCCACTGCGGCCATCAGTAACCCCTCGTGGTCTTTGGTCGGACGCTCGATAGCCACTACCACCTTAGATTCTGATGACTTTGGGGCTGTGAAAATATCTTGTGAACAAACACCAGTGAGGTCATGCACGAGACTGACAATGGCGATGTTGTAATCTTGATGGTACATGTCCAATCGCCCCGCCACGCATTGGTTGCGCGAGAGAAACACCTCGATCCGCAAGGTCGGATCAATCTCGCCATCATCATCGCCAGTTCTAAACAAGCTGGCCGATGTAAGGACAACCTTGCAAGACTGATTAGCTATAAGCAAGCCTGTGCAAGCAAAACACCTCGCGTCTCCCTTGAACGAAGACATTAAGACAACACTTCGTGATAAATTCTGGACTACATCTTCTCCAAGCTGCTCCCAGATAGGCTTCTCATGCTCATCATAATAGATATCGTAATAAAACCCTTCACAAGCGTGAGGTTCACCAAACAGCTCTTCAAACTCACCAACTATGGTTCCATTAAGCTCGGAGACCAGCGGCGGTGGCAGGGGATAGCCCAAGGATTTCAGCAATAGAGATGTTGCCATAAACCCTGCAGGGATAACGCTATGCAAACCTTTGGGCAGAGAATATCCACGGAAGTAGGTAGATTCAGTCAGCGCCTGACCAAAGAGCTGCAGCTTTTCATCAAGTACCTTTGTTGGCAGGAATTTCCCATGCACTTCAACCATCACCCCGACAAAGTGCCCATTTCCATTTCCATCTCTATCAAACCATAAAACCGGCCCTCCAAGTCCAGCCTCCGTGATAGCACAATCACAGGAGTGTAGAACTGGCCAGGAAGACGAAAACGAAAACGCTTCGCTCGTCCCGCGGCGGGCGAACCCAGCCCCTCCTCTAGCAGCTCCTCCCCCGCTCTCTCCGCCGCCACCGTCGGCGTGGGCCGCCGTGCGTTGTCTCGCGGCCGGCGGCGGGGCTGCTTTACCCGTCGCGCGAGGGGCGCCGGCGGCTCCTTGATGGCGGCGTATCGGCCGGCGGTCGACCTGGCGGCGCATTTCCGCAGTTGGCCGGGAGACACCGCGGCGGCGCTGCCGTTGGCAGCGGGCGGCGGGGTTGGCCGGCGGCTGTGGCGTGCGCCCTGCCCAGATCTGGGCCCGATCTGGGTTGGGGCGGGCCTCTGGCCCCTAGCTCGAAGCTGGTTCCCTGGTAGCAGAGAAGGGGTGGTGGCACTGGTTGGCGACGGCGGCGCACAACCGGCCAGTTGCAGCGTGGCGGCGAGAACTTTGTCGGGCCAGTTCGGGCCTGGCTTGTTATTGCTGCTACGTCCGGTCGACTACCGCCAGTTTGGGCGGTGGAGGTTGTTCCCTCCCGCGTGGTTGTGCTGCTGCTATCCCCGACCTTGCGCCCGCCTTGTCTGCTTCTAGGCCTCGTGTTGGCGAATTTTGAGCGACGGCGAGGATGGCTTCAAGACCGTGGTGGCGTACGTTGGTGGACGAGAGGTGGGGTGGAGCAGTTCGGATTGTTCGGAGTGGTGGCGGTATGGGTCGGGAGAAATCCCTGTCGGCTTGTCCGACAGCGACGCGGCGACGCCTGTGGGTGCCGCCATTCCTTCCTGAAGGGTGTCGCGTGTATCTGTGCCCCATCACCCCCGCATACCAGGGGAAACCCTAGGACTTGTCCGGGCAGCAGCGGCGTCGTCGTCGTTTTTCTTGTTGAAGGTGTTGCTTGGTATGCGGCGATTCGGATTGCGAGGAGCGTGGTGGTACTTTTCCGGAGGGCGCAGCGGTTGCGAGTTGTCTTCGTGTTCGTCGTTCAGCCGTAGTCGGCATTTGTTTCTCTGATCTTTTTTTGTGTTTTTTTTTTCGGGCTTGGTTGTGCTGCGGTCCCAGCAAACTTGTTGTATCTTGGTTGCTATATTAATATAGCGGGGCGAAAGCCTATTTCCAGGAGGGGATAGCACAATCACAGGACACGACGGCGGCTTCACTAAAGTCAAGACGAGAGCATTCCGTGTCCATCAGACGCCCACCGTGGGTACGCCCAAACGCAAAGATCATCATCTCCGGTTCTATTTCTGATGGACTCAAACCTGTCAGCCACACACCTGGAGGTCACGAATATTTTATGCTTACAGTGAATTTTCTCGTGCCGGTACCGCACAGATGTTCCAGAGCACGCGAACAGCAACGTCTTCTCGCGGAACAGGCGGATCGAGACGACGCTGTCTCCGAAGAACGTCGCCGAGATTTCCTGGACCTGCCCACCAAATTCTTCCTCGATGAATGGGGTAACCTGGGGATCGTCTTCATCTTTCCTGTGCTTTTTGAAGTGCTTTTCCATGAGGCGGTCTAGCTCGGCTTGATACTGATATCTCAGAGCGGTAATCCCAAACGTACGGACAAATTTGGTTACGGAAGGATTACGGACAGACGTGGGCTGCTTTGGTTGGTTGTAGTTTGATCCTCTCCTGAAAAACCGGGCCAGATTTTTGATTTCCACCGGTGCTTTGTGAGTGTACTGATCTCAGAGTGTCCTGAAACTTCATGGCTTTATCCATGTGTGACACCATTGTCTTTACGGTCGGATTCCGCGCGCGCGCCGAGCAATCAAGAGAGTGTGGCGTGGATTAGCTGGGGAAGGAACGGCGGCGGCTAGGGTTAAGCGCTCGGCGAAAACCCACGCCTGGAGTAATTCAACTAACTACAGATCGGATCAGAGACGGGAAGCCCGCAATGGTGATCAGGATCAGACCCACACTCCGTTGACGATCGATACGAAAAAGGCGGGCGGTGATCACGGTGTTGGACGCACGGCCTTTTCGCACAAAAGCCTGGAAGATATCTATCTATGGCTGCTGATCAACCTGCCATTCGGAATATATCAGAGACGCATTAATTGTCTGCGCAAATAGATAGGGTGAAAGGCGATCGAATGCAGATCGGATATCATTCTTCTCATTTTTCATACTCTCTCCATTCATAGCTTCCCAACTTTATCCAGATATAGAGATATAAGGGATGAAGCTTGCTACCCGCATGGGTAGCTACACACCCATGCATTATACCAATATGCAAGCCATATTAACTTGTTTTAGCTCGGTTTCCTAATAGAACGTGGAATTCTAGTGTACAAAAGTGGTTTCCGAATTTTGATTTGAACTTTTTTTGTCAAAGTCAACTCAGTATTCATAAAGTCAACGAAAAATACGTTAGTGAGTTGACTTTGATCCAAAAATATTCATATCAAAATTCGGAAACCACTTTTGTACACTAGATTTCCACGTTCTACCAGGAAACCGAGCTAAAACAAGTTAATAAGGCTTGCATATTGGTATAATGCATGGGTGTGTAGCTACCCATGCGGGTAGCAAATGCACTCTCGAGATATAATAGGGGAAACTCCAAATGTAGCCCGAGCTGCATGACTCTTTTTCTTTAACAAACTTCGAATTCGACATTTTGAAGTTTCAAAAAATTCTGAAAAAAAATCTCGATGTAGGCAATGATGTACTCTACCACTGTGCAAAATCTCAGGATGAAATACATTATATTCGAGGCTACAGAAAAAATAATAATTTCTGACAAATTTTTGATGTTTCAAAATCTGTACTGTTCATTTATTCAGATCCATGGATTTGTGAATTTTGTACAACCCAAAATACCCAGTCTTTCGTATTGCTTTTTTCAAAGTGATAGAGACAACATTATCTACCTCAATAATTTTTGTTCATATTTTTTTCAAACTATGAAATGCCATTTTTTAGTTTTTTTTTTTGAAAAAACAGGCTCCATGTAGCTCAAGCTGCAAAATGTCACACTCGATATATATACATATTTTATCTATAGATTCATCTGTTTCCAAAAAAAAGTTGCGAAGCTTTTTTAGAAACCGAGAGAGTACAAAAAAATGGATGTGAAATCCAATGTTGTCAAATACGAATGTGGGGTGGATGTTAGTTGAATACAGCGTACCGGATATTTTCTCAACCCGAGATGGATACAAATAAGCATACACTTTAGTTCTGGATATTTACTTATGTTGCCTGCCAAAACCCACCGGCGGGCAGCGGTTAAGCAACACGAAGAGCCGGGAGGCTCCCAAGACTGCTGGTGGGCCCCTGGCCCTGGCCAACGGCCGCAGTGCTGCACACGTCCCGGCGGATGGAGATGCCACCGACCTATACCCGGTCGAAGGTGTCGGATCGCGATTAGTTTCTTGGTAGACACGTAACATTAAATGAGCCTCGATCGGCTCTCCTTCTGTAGATCGGCTCAAGGAGCCGATCAACCCATGGTTCATGTTAGATATGCAATAACATGGGTTTCTTGCTTTATCAATACTAAGCTAATTAGATCTACAACGTTTAGGGTTTTCACCGCATAACCGGAACATCCTACACGTGATTGAGCCTGGCAGATATAAGATAACGAAAACTAACCCTAGAAGAGGCCTAAACCAACATGGTGTCGATTCCCGGAACGTCCCTTCTAGGATCAAACCGTACCTACGCGCTATCGGATCGTTCAACCCGTTTGCAAGGCCTAACTATGCGATATTAAACTAATTCTTAACAAGGAGCAACCGTAACAGATCGAATCTACTAAACAAAGACAAAGCAAGACGCCGCCCACACCTAAGATAGGTGTAAGGGTAGCAGTATCGAGGGGCCTAAGCAAGTAGATCATAAGAGCATCAATGCAAGCCCCAAAACACCTAAGATAAACAGTACTACTCGCCATCAACAACGCTTCAGTACGAGCAATACTGGATAACGAACGAATCGCCTAGACAGCAAGATGCGATGTAGGCGCATGATGCTTACCCTAAGAAACCTCAAACAAGGGGTGGCGATGCGCCTGGTTTGTGTTTGTTGTGAACGTGATCGTCCCCTTTCTCAATAACCCTAGGTACATATTTATAGTCCGTGGACTTTCTATCTTTGGAAGTACACCTAACCGTGTACGAGCTAAACTCTATCTCTTAATTCTAAACTAAGATGCAATCTACCATAATGTACAGATACACGGGCAATTCAGCCCAAATTCTCGTACGAGGCCGATTAAGAAATACTCTACGTGTATATCCTTCAAGCCCATCTTCATCACGGCCCATCTCCTGAGTTGGCCAAAATCTGGTGATAACACATGCCCCCCTGGTTTTGATAATGATAATTTCAAAACCACTCTATTTTTTTCTTCGTAGGGTCACGTCGCAAGCAAAACCGTCGCAATCCTTCATCATGATGCCTTGCCTTCACTTCTCGACGATTCGACGTTTTGGCACGACGTCCTCGGAAACCACCGCAACATTAAATCTCCACTATATCCCCTTTATTTAACCGCATCGAGCAGTTCACTTCTTCATCCCCCTGCTCCGTACTAACCATCAAAAAAACCCCTTCTACAGCCATGTCTTCTTCCTCCTCCTCCTCTGGGACATCGGGTCTTTCCTCCCTATCCTCTTCCTCTCGCGAGCCGACGCCAGAGTGGGGCTCACGATATCCTCGCCCCAACGACGTGGGACAAGGAGGATCACGATTCCTCCGTCTGGTCCGAGGATGACAAGTCCTTGACCAACGGAGAAGACGACTTCCAGCCTCGTCGATGGGAGTCGGAGGCGGAGAACGAGGATGACTCGTTCTCCTTGGACGACTTCACCTCCTCCGAGGAAGAGGAAGAGGAGAGTGACACCTCCTCCGACGAGCCGCCGGCGAAGCGCACTGCCGTCGACGCCGACGACGAGGACGACGACGACGACGACGAGGAGATGGCCCCTGCCGCGGGCTACAGCAGCAGCGACGAGGAGCTCACCGGCAGCAGCACCGATGACAGCCACGATGGCGACGACGAGGGCAGTGACGGCCCGTAGACTAGGATTACTAGCATAGGACTATAGTAGTAGTAATCGGCTTCTCTTTTGTTCGTCCTTGCCTGAGCAATCGGCTCTTCCCTGTAAAAATCCTCTTTATCAATGAAGAAAATGTTTCTATGTCACTTTTGCTCCCATATTAATTTTGCCGATTGTCAACGCAAGTCAACGCGCAAAGAGCCGATGGCAGCGCATCGGCCTTCACCACAAAACGCGAGTAAGGCCAAATCAGTTGCATATTCAAACGGTAACTCGCAACCCTTATCTGAAAGAACAAACTCAGATCCCCAAATCGCCGCTCGAACAGCCCCAACTCAAAGCCACGCGACTTTCAGATCTCAATCGCGCAGACCTAGCTCCAAAGCGAATCCAATGGCGGAATCATCCAACGCCAACACTTCGGTCTCTGGCTTGAAGGTAATCCCTAACCGCTCCTCGCTATCCGAGCATATTGTTGGAATTAGCAGCAAACACCTGAATTAATGTCTCATTCTGCCATTAATTTTTAGGTATCAGACATTCTGCTGTCGCATCCTTCCCTTCCAAATTCTCTCTGTCTTGGCCCTCGTTCTACCGAGAGTCCTGCTCATTTGATTTCATGCGAGGCCAATAGAATTCCCTTCGTAAACCAGAACTTAGATCTATCCTCTTGGGCCGACTGCTTACGAGCCTGGCCTAATCCTCCTGAAGATTGGGTTTCATGGTATAATAGAATAGCCAAAACTCACCAATCCACCTGGAAAACCACAGGAATAGCCGATGCCTTAGCCTTATCACTGTCTTCCCTTGAGAAACATGAAAACCTTTTAAAAACCATCGGCTATTTTTGGTCTGATGCTTTAAATTGCTTCATGTTTGGTCATGGCCCCATGACACCAACCCTACTGGACGTGGCCATGATCACTGGTCTAGATATTGCATCCCCAAGCCCCTCTGCCTTTATGCTGCCAAAGGTTCCTTTCAAACTCTCTTCCAAAACAGACTGCACAAACTGGGGTGCTTATCTTCGACGCCACATGAAAGGCCCTGTAACAGAGAAAGAACACACGGCCTTCCTAAATTTCTGGTTGGAACACTTCATATTTTGTGGCCCTTCCCTTGCTCCCACCAAGAATTACCTTTCCTTGGCCTATGAACTTGCCAGGGGCACCCAGCTTGGCATTGGCAAACTGTTCCTTGGAGAGGTCTACCGATATCTCCAACTGATGTATGTCAAACTGTTTTCCCAAAAGACAGTCAAAACAGGAGGTCCTTGGTGGTTTATTCAGCTATGGGCTCAGCTATACTTCCAGAACCACATCCCAAACTTCCCACGTCTGGCCACTCGCACCTTTCCAGATGCCACCGGGAAGCAAATCCGATGCACTAGCTACGGCCAAGCTTTGTACAGCCTTCCAGGCAGTAAACTGATTCCCCAGGAAGCATCAAAATGGTTCAGCATCTTCTTCCAAGGCCTAGACAACCCCCTCTTCTTTCCTTACACGGAGTCTGAGCATTTTGAGAATCCCCTCTTCGGTTAGACAGCTTTGTCGATGACATCCAGCACCCGGCAATTATATTCCACCATGATTCGTCCATGTTTCCTTCCGGTGGGCATGAGCAAACAGATCATCAAACCTGGTTATGAGTCCTATCCCATTAGTGTACTCAAGTCTGGTCTTGGCAGTGTGTCTCCATTTTTCTCCACCACTTAACAGAGCAGAGCTGACTTGCCCGACATCCTCACCGGTCGAGGTGTTACTTTTTCTTTGATGCTCTAGCCATCCCTGTTCCTCACAACCTCTCTTTACCTCTTCAACCAATGGTTTTGAGGCCTGGTGGTCAATGTGGAAGAGTCATGCTTTTAGGAGAGCTCTGGGACCCTTGTTGAAACAACTTGATGCTAAATACGACATCCCTGCAGAACAGGTACCACTACTCAGAAATTATCTCGAAGTGGTTTACAACGATTTCCTTTTTTTATAACCCTGCTCTGTCTTTCTTGCAGCAACAAGACGGTCCAGAACCTCGCACACAATGACGGCCTCCTTTCGATCCTCCCAAAGAGCTCCAAGGGTCCTCTTCTGCAAGAACTCACCATCCTTGAAAAAGGTTGTATGAGAGCCACCGATTTCACCAAAATCGGCTTCTAAAATCGTATACCTTCTGTCGTTTCCCCGAGCCTCACTCACGGCGAGAACAGCAGTGAGGAAAGTAGTCGGAAGACCTTGAGGCGCCAAAACCCTACTCCAGCCCAAGAAAACTTGCACGTAAGTTGATCCATGCCTTGGCTGATTCCATCTAACCTCCTCGGCCTCTGCAACATGCTCGTGTTTCCTTTACAGACCTCTACTGAAGAAAACTCTAGCGAGGATACACAGTCCAGTCGAAGAGACTCGAGCTCCGGTGACTCTGGGAAAACCACCACGCAGAGCCAGCCAGACTTGCCACCATCGGCTTCCAAGAAAAGGTCAGCTCCCGGATCTGCTGCTTCTCCAGCTTCAGATAAAGCAGGACAGGGCGGTCTACGCACAAAGAGCCGATGCATCAAGAGAGCTCGCAAGGCACCGCAAACCTCTTCATCAAACCAGGAGATTTCAAATGTAATTTCTCTTCATATCCTCCTTGGCTCATATTTTGTGCTAGCCTATTGTTGTTCCTATCGGCTAACCACTTCCTTTACAGACTGATGACACCTCTAGTGGGGAAGTCGAGGAGGTGGTGATGCCATCCACCACCCCTGGACCTAGCAACCTCCAAAAGTGTATCGACCAAGGCTGCCACCTTGGCCAAACCCCAGCAGAAACACAAGAGCCGATCGCCTCTTCATCAGCTGCTCCTATGGTCTTAGGAGAGGTACACTCCTTCCCTCAGCTCTTCCTTGCTTTTTCGCTGTGTACTGACGTTGTTCTTGTTGTTTGTCGTGTTATGACCTCTCAAGCTTGCTAACGTTCGACCCAATCCATCGAACCAGCTGCCTCTAAAGCAAGTGAAGAGTCGGACCCAGCGCTACCCATCAACTCCACCACCTCAAGGCCTTGCTCAATCGAAACATTGGTTGAAGATACCGAGGAAGTAAAGAGCATTCTTGCAGACATCCACCACATCTCCCGTGACGTTGGTGTGAAGCTCGCCAGTCCCTGTCTGCTACAAGTCAAGGGTGACATTGCTCGCCAGAGAATCGGCTTACGCCACGCCCAGCCCATTAAAAGCCGACATTGCAGACAAGTGTCAGCGGCGAGAAAAAGGCAGCTTTGGACGCAAAAACTGACACCTCTGTCAGCACTGCTGAACTTGAGATTTTGCGAAAGGAGTTGAAGGACCTCGAAGAAAGGGTCCGGGTAACCAAATAGCTCATCCAAGATAAGGAAGCTCTTATTGCCCACTCCCACGAGGAAGCAGAAGGCCTCAAAGCTGAACTGAAGACTGATCTGGCCGAAATCCGCGCCTTGAACAAGCAGCTGTGACACGTGACGAAGATGACGAGGCCGAGATCGCCGAGGTGGATCGTGTTCGCCACCGCACTCCGTGCCCTTGAGGCATTCCTTCCGAGAGCTCCATGTAACTCGATAACGGCCTAATCGAGCTTGTACTCTTGAGTCGATGGTCGGCATCGGCTTTTTTATTCTCAAGTCGATGTCCGAGCATCGGCTGTACTTAAAATTTTTATTACTTTTGATTTTTTACTGGCCGACCGATTTCATGAACCGGCTCCTGGGTACATACTTCGTGGCCTATTATTTTTGATTTTTTACTGGCCGATCGATTTCATGAATCGGCTCCTGGGTACATACTTCGTAGCCTCGTACCTTATGCGCGTGTATGCCCCCCGAGCCGAATCTTTCAAGTAATTGAAGATATCGGCTTTCCAGCCATCTATGAGCCTGCCATAAAACACAAAAAGCTAGATCGATGCTGATCACAGGAAAAACGTATGGAGAGGATAATTTTGGCCGGTTGCTGGAATCCTCTTTGCAATTGCATTGCATAATGAAGGTTTACACCTTATCCACCCAACATACGTGACATGCTTGAGGTGAGATCTATGCTTTTTATTTTTTGGGGCCGATCGCAGGATCGGCCTTGCCACGTACGTCCGTCGACTCGGTCTTGCTACTCGTCAGGCCGATGGATAAGACCAGCCTCACCTCTTTTTGTCACTCGATGCGCTCACAGCCGTCCAAGCTAACTCCAGAGATCGGCTCTGGTCGTTTATGTCCCAAATACTCATGTCAGCTGTTGAGATCTCGATCGAGTCATCCGCATGAACGACCTCCACTTCATCTCCATCCCACCGTATGCATTGGCGCATTGTGGATGGAATGCACAGCTTGGTGTGAATCCAATCCTCCCTACAGACAGCGTAGGTGCCTGTGTCGATGATGAAGAACCACGTAGGGATGGTTTTTCGGCCGACAAGTCAAATCCACGTTCGAACACCTCGTGCTTCGATGCTTGGTCGTTGAAATCGCTAGCGTGACGTTGGTCTTGACTGCATCTTCAGAGAGCGTCCCAATCGTCGGAGCATGGAGTATGGCATTATGTTGGCTGCCGCTCCCTGTCACTCAACATCTTGCCGATAGGCCCGTTGATATATCCTCTTAGGTACATGGCCTTCAAATGTTTGTAGCTCTTCTCTTGCGCTTTTCAAAGATGATCGTCAGGTCGCAATAAACTGAGCTACTGGCTCTTCTTCGATCCTTGAGCACAAAACCCGATTTAAGTATGAACACCATAAAGCAGCACCCATGTCTTTGCATCGCTTTGCTTGCTTGGGCTCCATTCCTTCTGGTGGATGTGTATCCGCCTCCAAAGTTTGTTGAATTTTCACGGCCGGGCCGTGCTTTCCTAATGTGCCTCGGCTTCTCCAAACTACGTAGCCGTTGCACCCTGCGCTTCGGGAGTGACTGAGTCCATCAGTGGCACCACCTGGCTGGTGGTATCTATCTTCTTCTTCGTCATCTGTTCATCGAACTCTTCCCCTTGAGATGACTCAGCTTTTCTGCTCTGGGATGGGAGAGGCCCTAGACGCCCGAATACCGAAACGTCTCCCATGTCCTTCCTCTGCCGTCTCGTATTCCGGCAGCTTGTCGATTGTAGGCACCGCTCATTCCCGATCCCAAGAACAAGAACGGACAATCCCAGTGCTTGTCCATGTCTTCTTGCTCCCTTGACCTCCCATTAGCGCGGCGTTCATACCCTTCGTCGTCTCTATCATACCGACGAGATTTTCTGTTGACGGCATCAGACCGACGATATCTTTCGTCATCTGCATCGTATCGCCGACGTCGGTCGCACCGATGCTCATACTTGTTGAGGAGGTGCGCGGAAAGTGGTCGTTGATATTGCACGCTTCTCACTTATTCCTCGGTGATGTACCGTTTATCTTCATATCGGCGCCGGTCGCGCGGACCGGCCTCCTCTTTATCCTTGCCACGGGAGTGACCGTTTTCTTCCTTGTCGTTGTCGGGGTGGTGCACAGGCCCTGCCATGTTAATACCAAATGAGAACCCTGGCTGACGCTGCACGGGGTGACCTAGCTCCACCATGTTGACGTCTAAACGGGTGTGTGTCCACTTTCATGGCAAACCGACTGAAGATCAAACGGCCTTGTTCTATCGCGATTGATTTGAAATATTGGTGGTGTGGGAAATGAGTGGTGCCACTTGCGTATGGTCTCCCATTCATCTCTTGCGCCGTAGGGATTTTATGGCCTTCGGGTAACTTCAGCTGTTTCTCCTTGAGCAACAAATCGAAAATCTGCTCAACTTTGCTTGTATCGAAGTCAAACCCTCTTGCAGGCCCTTGTGGCTTGATATGCGTAGATGCACACGTCCGTTGGGAACCCCAAGTGGAAGGTATGATGCGTATAGAAGCAAGTTTCCCTCAGTAAGAAACCAAGGTTATCGAACCAAGAGGGAGCCAAGAAGCACGTGAAGGTTGTTGGTGGAGGAGTGTAGTGCGGCGCAACACCAGTGAAACCGGCGCCAACGTGGAACCTGCACAACACAATCAAAGTACTTTGCCCCAACGTAACACTGAGGTTGTCAATCTCACCGCTTGCAGAAACAAAGGATTAAACGACGAGTGGAAGGTGGTGTTTGTTTGCAAAGAACAGAAAAACAATGATTGCAGAGAATGTATTTAGATGTAAAAGAATGGACCGGGGTCCACAGCTCACTAGAGGTGTCTCTCCAATAAGATAACTAACATGCCGGTGAACAAATTACAGGCGGGCAATTGACAAATAAAGATTCAATACATATCAACGATGATTACTATGTGATTTAATCAGGGCATTACGACAAAGTACATAGACCGCTATCCAGCAGCATGCATCTATGCCTAAATAATCCACCTTCAGGTTATCATCCGAACCCCTTCCAGTATTAAGTTGTAAACAACAGATAATTGCATTAAGTATGGTGCGTAATGTAATCAACACAAATATCCTTAGACAAAGCATCAATGTTTTATCCCTAGTAGCAACAAGACATCCACAACCTTAGAACCTGTCACTGTCCCAGATTAAATGGAGGCATGAACCCACTATCGAGCATAAATACTCCCTCTGGAGTTACAAGTATCAACTTGGCCAGAGCTCTACTAGCAACGGAGAGCATGCAAGAACATAAACAACACATATATGATAGATTGATAATCAACTTAACATAATATTCTATATTCATCGGATCCCGCCAAACACAACATGTAGCATTACAAATAGATGATCTTGATCATGTTAGGCAGCTCACAAGATCTAAACAATGATAGCACAAGTGGAGAAGACAACCGATACGTCCAATTTGCATCACTATTTTGTATCATAATTTGCTGTTATTCATTGATATATTTCATATTGGGACACAATACTTATGTTATTTCATCTATTTTGCATGTTTCATCATTATTGGAGGATCAAGCACCGGAGCCAGGATTCTGCTGGAAAAAGCACCGTCAGAACGCAATATTTCGGAAGATCAACTGTGGAAGGAAATTTCACGTAAATTCCTATTTTTCCAGATGACGGAGGGAGCCAGAAGGGGAAGAAGAGGGGAGCCAAGGTGGGCCCAGACCACAGCCCGCGCGGCCCATGGCTCGGCCGCGCCACCCCGTGTGGGGGCCCCACAGCCCCTTTCGCCTCCTTTTTCGCGACCTTTGTACCGAAACCTAAGCCACAGAGAGGACCTCAAGGGTTACAGCCACCATGCGGGGCGGAGAACACCAGAGAGAAAAGAGCCTCCGCGGGCAGAACCGCCGGGGAAATTCCTCCCGGAGGGGAAATCGACGCCATCGCCATCGTCATCGAGCTGGACATCATCTCCATCATCATCATCATCATCTCCACCATCTACACCGCCATCACCACCGCTGCACCTCGTCACCGCTGTAACAATTTGGGTTGGATCTTGATTGTTTGATAGGGGAAACTCTCCCGGTGTTATTCTCTACTTGTTGTAGATGCTATTGAGTGAAACCATTGAACCAAGGTTTATGTTCAGATTGTTATTCATCATCATATCACCTCTGATTGTATTCCATATGATGTCCCGTGAGTAGTTCGTTTAGTTCTTGAGGACATGGGTGAAGTCTAAATGCTAGTAGTGAATTATGGTTGAGTAATATTCAATGTTATGATATTTAAGTTGTGGTGTTATTCTTCTAGTGGTGTCGTGTGAACGTCGACTACACGACACTTCACCATTTATGGGCCTAGGGGAGTGCATCTTGTATTCGGGCTAATTGCGGAGTTGCCGGAGTGACAAACCCTGAGCTCCCGTTAGTATATCGATGCAAGAGGGATCGCAGGATCTCAGAGTTTAAGGTGTGGTTAGATTTATCTTAATTACTTTCTTGTAGTTGCGGATGCTTGCAAGGGGTATAATCACAAGTATGTATTAGTCCTAGGAAGGGCGGTGCATTAGCATAGGTTCACCCACACAACACTTATCAAAACAATGAAGATTATTTAGCTACATGAAGCGAAAGCACTAGACTAAAATCCCCGTGTGTCCTCAAGAACGTTTGGTCATTATAAGTAAACAAACCGGCTTGTCCTTTGTGCTAAAAAGGATTGGGCCACTCGCTGCAATTATTTCTCTCGCATTTTACTTACTCGTACTTTATTCATCTGTTACATCAAAACTCCTTGAATACTTGTTTGTGAGCATTTACAGTGAATCCTTCATCGAAAATGCTGCCAACACCTTCTGCTCCTCGTTGGGATCGACATTCTTACTTATCGAAGATACTACGATACACCCCCTATACTTGTGGGTCATCAAGACTATTTTCTGGCGCCGTTGCCGGGGAGTGAAGCGCTATTGGTAAGTGGAATTGGTAAGGAAAACCTTTACTGTTTGTGCTGATTTTATTTCTGCCTGCTGCTATAAGTCATTATGGAGAGATCTTCTCTTCAATTTCTATTTGGGAAATCTACTACTGCAATGGTAGTGGATGAAGCGCCAGGTGAGGAAGTAGTACCATATAAAATACCTATGAAAATTATTGAACGTGTTATGGATAACCGCTATGAAGGGGATGGAACTGTCCATCCTGGTGATCATTTATCTGCATGAATTATGCGGGTTATTCAAATGTGCAGGTATTTCTATGAATGAAGTTAGAAAGAAACTATTCACTATATCGCTGTCTGGTAAAGCGGCGCACTGGTATAAATTGCTGAAGAATGGTGATTCTATTGATTGGGAGGATATTGTGCCTTTATTTTATTCCAAATTTTATCCTCCAAGTGAAATTCACAAAGATCGGAACCGCATATATAATTTCTGGCCTCATGATGGAGAGAGTATTGCCCAAGCTTGGGGGAGATTGAAGTCTTTAATGCTCAAATGCCCCATTCATGAGCTTCCCGGTAATGTTATTATTGATAATTTCTATGCAAGACTTTCTTTTCAAGACAAGACCTTGCTGGATACTTCTTGTTCTGGATCATTTACACGCAACAAAGAAGAGTTTAAAAGGGACCTTCTTGATCGGATCCAAGAAAATACTGAAGGATGGGAGAACGACAAAGATAGAGAATCAGGTATAATTTATGATTATAAATGCATTGAAGCTTTTATGGATACTGATAAATTTCGTAATATGAGTGCTACATATGGTCTTGATTCCCAAGTTGTTGCAAATCTTTATAAAGCTTTTGCCTCTCATTATGAACTGCCTAAGAAGAATTTTGATAAGTATCATGAACCGTATAAAGATAAAATTGATTCATCTGTAAACAAATGTGTAGTGATTGAAACTGTTGATAATGTTATTCCTGAAGCTTATATTGAAAAAACTCCTTTCCCTGCTAAAATGAAGGAGTACTCTGTCATATCTAGTGCGGTTAATAAAAGTGAAAAGAAACCTAAAGAACCCGAAGAACAAATTAAAATTGAACCTGCTGTTGCAATAGTTAAAGATCTTGTGACTGAAAATGTGGAGGATGGTCATATTATTTTCTGTGAAGATGCTTCTAATATTGTTTCACATCCTAATAAACCCAAACAAGTTAGTGTTCCTATGCTATCTGTTAGAATTGGTGATCATTGCTATTATGGTTTATGTGATATTGGTGCAAGTGTTAGTGCTATTCCTTATGAGCTTTATACGGAGATTATGCATGAAATTGGTTCTTGTGAACTTGAAGATATTGATGTGGTTATTCATCTGGCTAATAGAGAAACTATTTCTCCAATTGGTATTGTTCGAGATGTGGAAGTTCTATGCGGTAAGATTAAATATCCTGCTGACTTTTTGGTACTTGGTTCTGCTGCTAGTGATCATTGTCCTATCATTTTTGGTAGACCTTTTCTAAATACTTGTGGAGCTATTATAGATTGTAAGAAAGAGAAAATTTTGACTAGATTTGCTGGTGAACCTTATGAATTTAACTTTTCTAAATTTACCAAAACTCCTTATAAAGTTGACTTGCCTAGTAATGATTTTAAAATGGAGCAGTGTGCATCTATTGTTCTTGTTCCTAATAATCCTTTGCAGCAACATTTGGAGAATAGTGAAAGTGAAGCTTTTAGGAAAGAAAGAGATGAGCTGAGGAAATTTTTCTTCGCCAACCTATTCTCAAGCATGATTTACCGGTGGAAGATTTGGGTACAACACCGCCACCAAAGGAAGATCCTGTTTTCGATTTAAAGCCTTTACCTGATAATCTTAAATACGCTCATATTGATGATAAGAAAATATACCCTGTTATTATTAGTTCTAAGCTTTCAGAGATTGAGGAAGAAAGGTTATTGGAAATATTGAAGAAACACCGAGGAGCTATTGGCTATACTCTTGATGATTTGAAAGGGATTTCTCCTTCTATTTGCCAACATGCTATCAATATGGAAGATGATGCAAAGCCTGTTGTTGAACATCAACGTCGTCTAATTCCGAAGATGAAAGAGGTGGTAAGGAACGAGGTATTAAAACTTCTTGAAGCTGGTATTATATATCCTATTGCTGATAGTAGATGGGTTAGTCCTGTGCATTGTGTTCCTAAGAAAGGAGGAATGACTGTTGTGCCTAATGATAATGATGAGCTTATTCCTCAAAGAATAGTTGTAGGTTATAGAATGTGCATTGATTTTCGAAAAGTTAATAAAGTTACTAAGAAAGATCATTACCCTTTACCCTTTATTGATCAAATGCTAGAAAGATTATCTAAAAATACTCATTTTTGCTTTCTTGATGGTTATTCTGGGTTTTCACAAATTGCTGTTAAAGCTAAAGATCAAGAGAAAACCACGTTTACTTGTCCTTATGGAACTTATGCTTATAGGCGTATGCCTTTTGGTTTATGTAATGCTCCTGCTACTTTTCAAAGATGCATGCCTGCTATTTTTCATGGTTTTTGCGAAAGTATTGTAGAGGTGTTCATGGATGATTTTTCTGTCTATGGGAATTCTTTTGATAATTGCTTGCGAAACCTCGATAAAGTATTGCAGAGATGTGAAGAAACTAACCTTGTTCTTAATTGGGAGAAATGCCACTTTATGGTTAACGAAGGAATTGTATTGGGACATAAAATTTCCGAGAGAGGTATTGAAGTTGATAGAGCTAAAGTTGAAGCAATTGAGAAGATGCCCTATCCGAGGGATGTTAAAGGTATTCGTAGTGTTCTTGGTCATGCTGGGTTTTATAGGAGATTTATTAAAGATTTCTCTAAAATTTCAAAGCCTCTTACTAATCTTCTTCAAAAAGATGTACCTTTTGTTTTTGATGATGATTGTAAGGAAGCTTTTGAAACTCTAAAGAAAGCCTTAACAACTGCTCCTGTAGTTGAACCTCCTGATTGGAATTTGCCTTTTGAAATTATGTGTGATGCTAGTGATTTTGCTGTAGGCGCTGTTCTTGGACAGCGGGTAGATAAAAAATTAAATGTTATTCATTATGCTAGTAAGACTCTTGATGCTGCTCAAAGAAATTATGCTACAACTGAAAAGGAATTGTTAGCTGTAGTCTTTGCTTGTGACAAGTTTAGACCCTATATTGTTGATTCAAAAGTTACGATTCATACTGATCATGCTGCAATTAGATACCTTATGACAAAGAAAGAT
Source organism: Lolium multiflorum (assembly GCA_030979885.1). Classification (NCBI taxonomy): domain Eukaryota; kingdom Viridiplantae; phylum Streptophyta; class Magnoliopsida; order Poales; family Poaceae; genus Lolium; species Lolium multiflorum. The sequence continues at coordinate 76,578,939 of CM061748.1, read as the reverse complement.
GCTAAGCCAAGGCTTATTAGATGGGTACTTCTTTTCAAGAATTTGATTTACATATTATAGATAGGAAAGGTGCTGATAATCCTGTTGCGATAATTTGTCTAGATTGGAAAATATTGCTTATGATCCTGTTCCTGGTAATGATAGTTTTCCAAATGAACAATTGGCTGTAATAAAGGTGAGCTCGCGAGAGAGCCCTTGGTATGCAGATTATGCTAACTTTATTGTTTCGAAGTATTTGCCTCCAACCTTTTCAGCTCAGCAAAGGAGGAAATTCTTTTATGACTTGAGGCATTATTTTTGGGATGACCCACACTTATATAAAGAAGGAGTGGATGGTATTATGCGAAGATGTGTTCCCGAATATGAACAACAGGAGATATTGAGTAAATGTCATGGTAGTGTTTATGGAGGACATCACGCCGGAGATAGAACCGCGCAAAAGGTTCTACAATCAGGTTTTTATTGGCCAACACTTTTCAAAGATGCAAGGAAATTTATTTTATCTTGTGATGAATGTCAAAGAGTTGGTAATATCTCTAGACGCAATGAAATGCCTATGAATTATACTCTTGTTATTGAACCATTCGATTGTTGGGGATTCGACTTCATGGGTCCTTTCCCTTCTTCAGAAGGTAACACTCATATACTTGTCGCTGTTGATTATGTTACTAAATGGGTAGAAGCTATACCTACAAAGAGTGCTGATGGTGAGACCTCTATAAAAATGCTTGTAGATGTTATATTTCCTAGATTTGGAATACCTAGATATATTATGACTGATGGAGGTTCTCATTTTATTCATGGAGGTTTTAGAAAAACTCTTGCTAAGTATGGTATTAATCATAGAATTGCTTCCGCTTATCACCCTCAAACTAGTGGTCAAGTAGAATTATCAAATAGAGAGATTAAAGCTATTTTGGGAAAGACTGTTAATAAATCTAGAAAGAATTGGGCTAGCAAATTGAAAGAAGCACTATGGGCTTATAGAACTGCTTATAAAAATCCTATGGGAATGTCACCTTATAAAATGGTTTATGGAAAAGCTTGTCATTTACCTTTAGAACTAGAGCACAAAGCTTATTGGGCTGTTAGAGAACTAAATAAAGATCCGAAACTAGCCGGTAATAAGAGGTTGTTGCAATTAAGTTCTCTAGATGAATGGAGAAGTGAAGCTTATGAAAATGCTAAACTCTTTAAAGAAAAAGTTAAGAAATGGCATGATAGAAGGATTATCAAAAGAGAGTTTAATATTGGGGATAAAGTCCTATTGTATCGGTCTCGTCTCAGATTCTTTGCAGGGAAATTACTCTCGAAGTGGGAAGGACCATATGTTGTTGAGGAGGTATATCGTTCAGGAGCAATTAAAATTAGCTCTCTCCAAGGCAATGCCACACAAGTGGTGAATGGACAAAGACTCAAGCATTATATCTCGGGTGATTCTTATAATGTTGATGTTGATATTATTCAAGTGGAAACACCGGAGGCTTTCATTAAAGGACAAATTGATAGTCCGCCAGAACTCGACTTTGAATAGGTAACAGTACAGGTAATAAAAAGTCCGCGTTTACCTTTCCGAACAATACTTTTGCTGTTTTTGGAAAATATGAAAAATACGGAATCGAAACGGAGTGGAAAAGACGCGCGGGCCCGTCACCATAGGCCGGCGCGGGCCCCACCCTGGCCGCGCCGACTATGGTGACAGCCCCTGCGTCCCGTTTCCACTCGTTTTCGGCCTGGAACCTTCCTTTTGTCGTAAAAATATTTGCTTTATAATCCCCCGGACCCCTGAGGTCCGTATATCGTTTTCTCGTCGTGTTTTGTTTCGAGCTGTTTTCTGCCAGATCTGCTTCGGATCTAGATCCACCATGTCCTCGTCGGGAACTCAGAAGGACAGCTTCTTTGATGACGTCGTCAACCCATACATGAACGAGCTGAAGATGCACCCCAAAGAGTTGCTGCTCGTGGATGGAGAGTTGCAGATCAAAGATGTCCAGGGTCCTAAGGGAGAAGGGAGTTTGGAAGACAGGATGGAGAAACTGGAACAAGAGGTTTTCAACTACAAGAAGATGGCTGAGCGTGAAGTGGACATCTTTCACAAGATTGTGTCTGAACTCATTGATGGACACAAGAAGGAGACTGCGAAGTTGTGGGACGATATCTTCTCACTTCACGACACCACCAACAAACTCCAAGCTCAACTCTATGATGTTCATAATCAAAACTGTGAGTATGAAAACAGGTTTAAGCGCATAAGTCATGCTGCTAGTTTCAGGTTTCCGGAGACCAAGATGTCTTTTGTTGATGGAGGGCCTCTTCCATGGAAGTCTGATGACGACAAAGATTCACCATCATCACCGAAGGAGTAATTCATCATCGGTATTGGCATCCCCTTGGTTTGTTCCAAGCTTGGGGGAGTGCCGCGGTATCACATCATCACTACCTTTATCTTTTACTATCAAGTAGTGTCATATCATGAGTAGGGAAGTTATCATATGGAATAGTATGCAATGTGGAAGTATCTCTCTTAGTTGGTTATCTATGTATCCGTTGGTGTGAGTTATCGTTATGGAATATTAATGAGAAGTCTTATCATTTACTTTTTGCACACCTTATTTTAGTTTGCAATCTCCATTATATGATTACTCTTGACATAAGTATTGATATCACTTTGGGAGCATCAAGTAAATCTATTTGGTTTTGGCAAACTTAGCATTGGTCAATAGCAACAACACCCTGATGTTTAATAAAGAAAGAGAAATACACTTAGATACATTACTCTATTATCTCTATGCTAATGAGTTTAGTATTCTGAAGTTAAAATTGCTTGTGCTTATGGGAAAGATGCATGATTGTTCTATCATATGTATATTTGTTTGTTTCCCTCAACCTTTATGCTTGCTATCAAACCTTGCTAGCCAAAGACCTGTATCGAGAGGGAATGCTTCTCATACATCCATAACCTTAGACCAAACCTATGCCATTTGTGTCCACCATACCTACCTACTACATGGTATTTTCTGCCATTCCAAGTAAATACTTCATGTGCTACCTTTAAATAATTCAAACTATACTACTCCTTATTTGTGTCAATGTTTTATAGCTCATGAGGAAGTATGTGGTGTTTTATCTTTCAATCTTGTTGGGCGAACTTTCACCAATGGACTAGTGGCACATCCGCTTATCCAATAATTTTGCAATAAGAGCTGGCAACGGGGTTCCCAGCCCCAATTAATAACTTTCATTAATAATTCTCTTCACATGTTTTGCTCTGATTTATCAGTAAGCAACTTAATTTTGCAATAGACACTCCTCCATGGTATGTGAATGTTGGAAGGCACCCGAGGATTCGGTTAGCCATGGATTGAGAAAGCCAAGGTTGGAGTGTCATCCTTAATAAAACTAAAATACATGTGTAAACAAAAGAGAAGGGGGATGATCTACCTTGCTGGTAGAGATGCCGTCCCTCATGGGAGCCGCTCTTGGAAGGTTCGTTTGGCAAGGGGTTAGAGTGCCCGCTACCATTCGTTGACAACAACAAACACCGCTCAAAATCTTACTTTTATGCTCTTTATATGATTTCAAAACTTGAAAAGCTCTAGCACATGATTTAATCCCTGCTTCCCTCTGCGAAGGGCCTATCTTTTACTTTTATGTTGAGTCAGTAAACCTATTTCTCTCTATCTCAAGCAAGCAATTGAGTTGTTGTGAACCAATCATTTATGCTATGATTCAGTTGATCATGTCTTTTATACTTTCTTGTTTAGTACCAATTTTATCTGAATGAATATGACTTTGAAGTTATCAATGATTATGAGGAGATTGTTATGCTTGAATATGAAAGCTCAGCTATAAAATCTAATATGAAAGCTTTGCTTAGAAGTACAATCCGTTAGTAGTTCTCTGACCAAGAACAAAGTTTGCCATCACCAACTATGATTTCTTATGCACCTTTACTTGTGATTTCTCTTTTATTTCAAGATGAGTTATATGAGGAAGTTGTTTACTAGAATGTCTTGTGTGAATGAATATGATGCTTCTTGTCCGTATTTTATTTATCGACTCTTCACTCCATAAACATGTGGTCTTGTTTATCGAGCTCAGTTTCGCTTGGGGACAAGCGAGGTCTAAGCTTGGGGGAGTTGATACGTCCAATTTGCATCACTATTTTGTATCATAATTTGCTGTTATTCATTGATATATTTCATATTGGGACACAATACTTATGTTATTTCATCTATTTTGCATGTTTCATCATTATTGGAGGATCAAGCACCGGAGCCAGGATTCTGCTGGAAAAAGCACCGTCAGAACGCAATATTTCGGAAGATCAATCGTGGAAGGAAATTTCATGTAAATTCCTATTTTTCCAGATGACGGAGGGAGCCGAAGGGGAAGAAGAGGGGAGCCAAGGTGGGCCCACACAGGCCGGCGCGGCCCATGGCCTGGCCGCGCCACCCCGTGGTGTGGGGGCCCCACAGCCCCTTTCGCCTCCTTTTCTTCGCGTACTCCTTCGTCCCGAAAACCTAAGCCACAGAGAGGACCTCACGAAGGGTTACAGCCGCCTCTGCGGGGCGGAGAACACCAGAGAGAAAAGAGCTCTCCGGCGGGCAGGAATCCACCGGGGAAATTCCCTCCCGGAGGGGGAAATCGACGCCATCGCCATCGTCATCGAGCTGGACATCATCTCCATCATCATCATCATCATCTCCACCATCTACACCGCCATCACCACCGCTGCACCTCGTCACCGCTGTAACAATTTGGGTTGGATCTTGATTGTTTGATAGGGGAAACTCTCCCGGTGTTATTCTCTACTTGTTGTAGATGCTATTGAGTGAAACCATTGAACCAAGGTTTATGTTCAGATTGTTATTCATCATCATATCACCTCTGATTGTATTCCATATGATGTCCCGTGAGTAGTTCGTTTAGTTCTTGAGGACATGGGTGAAGTCTAAATGCTAGTAGTGAATTATGGTTGAGTAATATTCAATGTTATGATATTTAAGTTGTGGTGTTATTCTTCTAGTGGTGTCGTGTGAACGTCGACTACACGACACTTCACCATTTATGGGCCTAGGGGAGTGCATCTTGTATTCGGTTGCTAATTGCGGGGTTGCCGGAGTGACAGAAACCTGAGCCCCCGTTAGTATATCGATGCAAGAGGGATCGCAGGATCTCAGAGTTTAAGGTTGTGGTTAGATTTATCTTAATTACTTTCTTGTAGTTGCGGATGCTTGCAAGGGTATAATCACAAGTATGTATTAGTCCTAGGAAGGGCGGTGCATTAGCATAGGTTCACCCACACAACACTTATCAAAACAATGAAGATTATTTAGCTACATGAAGCGAAAGCACTAGACTAAAACCCCCGTGTGTCCTCAAGAACGTTTGGTCATTATAAGTAAACAAACCGGCTTTGTCTAAAAAGGATTGGGCCACTCGCTGCAATTATTTCTCTCGCATTTTACTTACTCGTACTTTATTCATCTGTTACATCAAAACTCCTTGAATACTTGTTTGTGAGCATTTACAGTGAATCCTTCATCGAAACTGCTGCCAACACCTTCTGCTCCTCGTTGGGATCGACATTCTTACTTATCGAAGATACTACGATACACCCCCTATACTTGTGGGTCATCAACAACCATCTAGCTACTGCTATGGACCCATAGTCCAAGGATGAACTACTCACGCATCAATCCGGAGGCGGGCATGATGATGTAGAGCCCCTCCGTGATGATTGCCCTCTCCGGCAGGGTGCCGGAGGCGATCTCCCGAATCCCCCGAGATGGGATTCGCGGCGGCGGCGTCTCTGGAAGGTTTTCCGTATCGTGGCTCTCGACAGGGGGTTTCACGACGAAGGCTATATGTAGGCTAAGGGTAGGTCAGGGGCCACGAGGGCCCACACTAGGGCCGCGCGGCAGGCCTCGCCGCGCCCTGGTGTGTGGCCACCTCGTGGCCCCACTTTCTCCCTTTTGGTCTTCTGGAAGCTTCGTGTAAATATAGGCGGGCGTTGATTTCGTTCAATTCCGAGAATATTTCCTTACTAGGATTTCTGAAATCAAAAACAAAGAAAACAAGGAACTGGCACTTGCATCTTGTTAATAGGTTAGTGCCGGAAAATGTATAATAATGTTGTAAAGTATGTATAAAACATTCAAGTATTGTAATAAAAGTAGCATGGAACATAAGAAATTATAGATACGTTTGAGACGTATCAAGCATCCCCAAGCTTAGTTCCTACTCGTCCTCGAGTAGGTAAACGATAACACAAATAATTTCTGAAGTGACATGCTACCAACATAATCTTGATCAACATTATTGTAAAGCATATGAGATGAATGGAGTGATCTGAACAAAAGATTGCTAACAAAGATAATGACTAAACAAATGAATCATATAGCAAAACTTTTCATGAATAGTACTTTCAAGACAAGTATCAATAAGAGTTGCATAAGAGCTAACTCATAAGCAATAAATTCAAAGTAGAATGAATTGAAGCAACACAAAGGATGATTAAGTTTCAGCAATGCTTTCAACTTGTAACATGTATATCTCATGGATATTTGTCAACATAGAGTAATATAACAGGTGCAATAAGTAAACATGTAAGAATCAATGCACACAGTTAACACAAGTGTTTGCTTCTAAGATAGAAAGAAGTGGGTAAACTGACTCAACATAAAGTAAAAGAATGGCCCTTCGCAGAGGGAAGCATGGATTACTATTTTTGTGCTAGAGCTTTTGTTTTGAAAACATAGAAACAATTTTGTCAACGGTAGTAATAATTCATATGTGCTATGCATAATATTTCCTACAAGTTGCATGTCTCATGCATAGAGTACTAATAGTGCTCGCACCTTGTCCTACTTAGCTTGGAAGACACGGATTATCATCGCATAACATATGTTTCAACCAAGTGTCACAAAGGGGTACCTCTATGCCGCCTGTACAAGTGTCTAAGGAGAAAGCACGCATTGGATTTCTCGCTTTTGATTATTCTCAACTTAGACATCCATACCGGGACAACATAGACAACAGATAATGGACTCCTCTTTAATGCTTAAGCATTCAACAACAGTTAATATTCTCATAAGAGATTGAGGTTGTATGTCCAAACTGAAACTTCCACCATGATACATGGCTTTAGTTAGCGGCCCAATGTTCTTCTCTAACATATGCATACTCAAACCATTTGATCATGAAATCGCACTTACTTCAGACAAGACGAACATGCATAGCATCTCACATGATATCCAACAAAGATAAAGTTGATGGCGTCCCCAGAAACATGGTTACCGCTCAACAAGCAACTTATAAGAATTAAGACACATAACTACATATTCATCACCACAATAGTTTTTAAGCTATTTGTCCCATGAGCTATATATTGTAGAGGTAAAGGAATGAAATTTTAAAGGTAGCACTCAAGTAATTTACTTTGGAATGGCAGAAAAATACCACATAGTAGGTAGATATGGTGGACACAAATGGCATGGGTTTTGGCTCAAGGTGTTTGGATGCACGAGAAGCATTTCCTCTCAGTACAAGGTTTGGGCTAGCAAGGTTGTTTGAAGCAAACACAAGTATGAACAGGTCAAGCAAAACTCACACAAGAACATATTGCAAGCATTATAAGGCTCTACACTGTCTTCCTTGTTGTTCAAACACTTTACCCGAAAATATCTAGACTTAGAGAGAACAATCATGCAAACCAAATTAAACAAGCTCTACGGTAGTTCTTCATTAATAGATTAAACTACATGATGCAAGAGCTTAAACATGATCTATAAGAGCTCAAACAATTGCCAAATTTACCAAACCATATGCAGCATTTTCCGATTCCAACCAAATAGCAATTTAACGAAGCAATTTCAGCCTTCGCCATGAACATTAAAGCACAATTAAGAACACAAGTGTTCCATATGAAAAAGCGGAGCGTAATATCTCCAATATAAGGATGGTGGGATCCAACTTTATTCAAAACAAAAACAAAAATAAAAGCAAACCGACGCTCCAAGTAAAGAACATAGGATGTGATGGAATAAAAATATAGTTTCACTAGAAGTGACCTGATAATGTTGTCGATGAAGAAGGGATGCCTTGGGCATCCCCAAGCTTAGATGCTTGAGTCTTCTTAAAATATGCAGGGATGAACCACCGGGGCATCCCCAAGCTTAGACCTTTCACTCTTCTTGATCATAGTATATCATCCTCTTCTCTTGACCCTTGAAAACTTCCTTCACACAAACTTCAAGCAAACTCATTAGAGGGTTAGTGCATAACCAAAAATTCACATATTCAGAGGTGACACAATCATTCTAAACACTTCTGGACATTGCACAAAGCTTGAAAGTTAATGGAACAAAGAAACTCATTCAACATAACAAAAGCGGCAATGCGAAATAAAAGACAGAATCTGTCAAAAACAGTCCGTAAAGATGAATCTGGCAGGGCACTTAACTTGCTCAAATGGAAAAACTCAAAACTAATGAAAAGTTGCGTACATATATGAGGATCATGCTCGTAAATTTGCAGATTTTTTCGATTTTTTTACATAGACTTTCGCGAGAATTCGTGACAGACAGCAATGCTGTTTCTGCGCAGCGATCCAAATCTATCATCAACTTTAACATAAAAACTTTACTTGGCACAAAAACATGATAAGGAGAGGTTGCTACAGTAGTAAACAACTTCCAAGACTCAACAATACAGTAAATAAAATGAAACTTGGGTTATCTCCCAAGAAGTGCTTTTTAACGCCTTTAGCTAGGCGCAGAAAGTGCAAATCAAGTATTTTCAAGAGATGGAGCATCAACATTATCTCCAGGGGTGTTGGAAGTTTCTTCCACAATGCATGTTATCTTATCTATGTAAGTTTCAGAGGCTCCTTTTTCATTACTCTTAGGCTTGCTATTCTCATCAAATAAATTTTCGGGAACAATCCAATCATAATTCTTTTCTAGTGCCTCGAACATTCCTACAAGCTTGCAAGGTATTGATGTCTTAATATCCCCTCCATCATTAACATTATTAGTGTACTTTATCCTATCAATGTCCATCTTCTCAAGGGTACTAGCAAAGTTGGTGTAAGAACCAAGCATTTTATATTTAGTAAAGACTTTTCTAGCCTCTCTTGCTACACCACCAAATTCTTTGAGAAGAGTTTCTAAGACAAAATCTTTCTTTTCTCCTTCCTCCATATCAGAGAGTGTAAGAAACATATGCTGAATTATAGGATTAAGATTAACAAATTTAATTTCCAACATGTGTACTAGAGAAGCAACAACAATTTCATAAGTAGGAGCAAGTTCTACCAAGTGTCTATCTTCAAAATCTTCAGCTATACTAACATGAGTGAAAAAATCTTCTATATTATCTCTTCCAATTATAGACCCTCGGCCTACCGGTATGTCTTTTAGAGCGTACTTAGGAGGAAACATGATGAAGTAAACAAAAAGTAAACTAAACAAGTAAAGTAGAGACAAGTAACTAATTTTTTTGTGTTTTGATATAGAACTAGCAAACAAGACAGAAAGTAAAGTAACTAATTTTTTTGTGTTTTTAATATGAAGCAAACAAGACAATAAATAAAGTAAAGTAAAGCAAGACAAAAACAAAGTAAAGAAATTGGAAGTGGAGACTCC